>JAGFPH010003165.1:91906-108080 GCA_018207615.1 Philaenus spumarius | reverse complement strand
TTGTGTTTGTTTTTAGTTTGTCAATGTAACCTCAAAAAGGTAATACTACATTTGATACTGATTTGATCCAAATCAGTTGTTGATCAAAATCAGCTGTTTTAAGCTTTTCATACGAACAGCTGTTTTTGTGTCCCTGATAAAATCAATAGAAATCTTTCTTCCATAAGATTAACATTGAAACTTTGAGCGCCACTGGGGCATAGCCCTAATGTCCTAGGACTTCGGTAAATGGCCTAAAACCTTCCCAGGGTTAACCTGTGTTACTATGCAAAATTTCAAAGCAATCGGATGGACGGTATACGAACGCAAAGTGGACAAAGAACCAAAAAAAAAACCCCATAAGGAATACACAGCAGAAATTTGCATTTGATTATAACGTTTGTAAGGCGAAAGATACATGATTTGTAATGCTTGATGGCAAATCTGGGCGTGCATACCTTTAATTTAAGACCTCAATTATGAAAATCGGTCGGGTAGAAGAGCCGAACGGACTCGGAAAAGAAAAACAGAATTTTTTTAATATATAAGATTATGTACAAAAAGGGTAAATTATTTCTTGCAAATTGAATAAAAAGACGAGGAAGGGTAAAACTCTCAGTAACCAAAGATTATGCGACAATTTTTGTGGATACGAACACGTCAGAAATGTCTGACTCCATACTTTAGTTTTCACTATCACTAACAGAGTTGTCGTTGTCACGAAACATTTTAACTTCTAAAAATACTTTAATATCTGTTTCATTAGCGAAATTTCCTTAGGAAAGATGAGTTATTTTAGTGACTCTAATGGTGAGACCCAAGGTCGGGAATGGTCAATCACACCGATAATAGTCGCATTTTACAAGCGATTTTGCAAAAACTTGGTACACACGTTGGTTTTCTAAGCTCAGACGAGTTTGTTTGCCAAAAACCCAACAGGAAGCCCGTTTTTTTGGCAGGAAGAAACATTTTTTTTAGATTGTTCTCGTAATAAAATTAAACTTTTTTGGAGTTTTATCTAAAAAAAAAAATAAATATAGGAAATTCCTCTGCACATTTAATTGTTTACACGACCTTATAGCATGTCTGGTTCCCCATTTATCCAACAAAACGTAAAATTCAATAAAAAGTGAGTTTGTCCGCTGCACAAGATTCATATGTGCCAAGTTTGAGGTATCTTGCTTCGTAGGACGTTACCGGTTTCTAGAACGTTCTGGAAGATTCTATACAATCTGGAACATTCTGAAATATTCTAGAACATTCTAGAATGTTTCAGAAGCTTTTATACCACTAGCAATATGGAGCACTCGATTACCAGCTCGATTACCGAACCCAACCCCTGTAGTTCCAAACCGAAACCTTTTTTTATGGATGGGAGATACTTCACCATATAACCCTCATGGGGTTGCGGATTATAGCGGTACGCGCGCACAAACCACGCTTACATGTATTATGTATATTTTCCGGCCAATGAACAAATAAAATATATTTTTCAGGTAACCTCCTCAAGTTTTATTATCAGTACAATGATAAACATATATAAACTGAAACAGTGACTTCTAATCTGGACAAAAGTTACATTTTGTTGCGAGACACGCTTTAGTTTTATAAATCCACCAGAATGAGCCACTGGGCGACAAAGAGGCTCCACGGCTTCCAAGGAGGCGCTAAAAAGATGATCCACTACCCTGTGGAGTTCTTCTCGCATCATCATCTGAATTTGCGGTTGATGAAAGACTCCATGAAACATCTCAAGGGCATCCCGAAAAGGTAAGTTACTATTACGTACATGAATTTATTTGGACAATAATACTGTAATGGTTTTAAATAGATGTCTGGGTGTCAGTCGTTTGTCTGACTCCGGTCTGTTAACATGTTATTTGGCTTCATGTGCGTGTTTGCTTTTCTGTGTTTGTATTATTGTGTTTTTTTGACTTCTCAGTTTCAGCTCTGAGGTGTATTATGTAGGTGGTTAAGGTTAGTGGTATATTTTAGCTTTACTTGGTTTCTTTACATAGGCCTAGATCTCTAGGTTTATGTTCCCTTAGTTGTTAGTCACTTGATAACGGGAGTTGATAATTGTGTATTGATTTTTATTACACAAATGATGGCAGATGTCCGAAATTAAACACCCATCATTGATAACTTCAAATGATAACTTCAAACAGAGAGGAGGTATATTATTGTCTTGTGTATTTTGTTAGAAATTATGATCCCTCTAGCTTTAACAATCAAGAGCCGCCATTGATGCGTGTTGGTTTTTTTGCGATAACTGTATTTTGAAAACATTAATTAGTGAACATTATAACGATATAATTATTGCACATAAATATAAAAAGACATTGTGTTGTTCTTAGTACCTACGGATTTATCGCTTATAACTACAACTAACATAAGTCTAACTATTTCAGGTAAAATGTAGATGTAGAGTAAAACTATTTTAGAGTCTGACTAAACGTTTCTCCATGACCGGTCAGTTCGCAATCAGCCTAACCCTGGAAAATACGTGTTTTTCAAAATGTGTTTCGTGTTGTGTTTTTTGTGATTAATGTTTTTGTGTTGAGACTTTTAAGTGTTTTTGACGACCTTATGTAAGGATATGCTTACATATACTTAGGATAGACGAAACCGCAATCATCACCCAGTAATACATTGGATTGGACATAAGATAAATCGGGTACTGTACCTACTTAACCAGTTGTTATCTGGTGTTACATATTATATTGTTTCCTTTAGTTGGTACTATCAACATTTCTATTTCGAAATCTGTCTTACATTAGCTACGTACAGGTCACAGATCAGTCGCCATTTCCGTGGATCGGTGAATGAAACGAGCAAATAGTTGACTTAAGCTACGCGCACACTGCACCGACCGGTACGGCAAAAGCAACAATTTGTTAAGGAGGTGCGCACACTGCACCGTCCGGTACGGCAAAAGCAACAATTTATTAAGGAGGTGCGCACACTGGACCGACCGGTACGACTGATGACACATTTTACATAGTGATACCATGTGACTAACTATGGTTAAAATACTACTTAATAAGTAATAAACTTCGGTTGATACACATTATAGACATTGCACATTAGTTTGAGGTTATGAAATGCTACTAGATTGATAACAACATTGGTAAAGAAGAAAACTTACCGGATTGCTTCATGATACCCCCGATTTTCTCCCAGCAGTTGTCTCTTCTTGAGTTATTAAAATAGTCCGGATGCCTCATATTATATACCTCTGGATAATTTTGTACCAAAGAAATAAGTACACCTACATCCATCTTGTCACCAAAGTAATTAAAACTCAAGTGGCTAATATGCACTCAAATGGTGTATACTAGCCGCACCTCCATAAAGAAACATGCATTTGACTTTCAAAAAAATCCAGGTCGTACCGGTCGGTCGTACGGCACGCCGCGGATTGTCCAAAAGTTCTTTCACTCCGACTTTTTTCAAAACTGCGAAAGTGGCGAATTGTCCGTTGACGGTCGGTCGTACCGGTCGGTGTATAGTACGCGCACCTCCATAAAGAAACACGCACTTGACTTTTATAAAAATCCCGTTCGTACCGGTCGGCGCAGTGTGCGCGTAGCTTTATATGGCCACTTTCTTGCTAGAAATATTAGATATATGTTAATATGTTTAGATATGTTTTAAGATGGCCACATTAATTTCCAAAGCTCTGGTTAAGTTCTCGCCACCCGGCAATATAAGAAACAATAAACTCCAGGGGTAATCTAATAGAGGATAACATTAGAAGCGCAATAACAAATTTTGGAAGAAAATTTTCCACAACAAACCTGTTTTACTTTTAATGTCTTTCACCTACTGTACTGTACAGTATTCTTAATTTAAATACAATAGCTATCAGACTGTAAACTCTAAGGAGATGCGCTGAATGAAATTAAATTGTCCATTGTCGATTCGTTACATTATATCTGGGTTGAATAATAACAAGTTATTTTGGGAAGGATGAGTTTAGACAATAGTCCGGCGTTGCATTGTTGCGGTAAAGACAAAATAACGGTAGATAAACAGTTCAAGCAGAATTAGTAGTCCTGAACTTCCCGCGCAGGTACATCCTTGTACCTTCCAGCCATTCCTGGGCCCTTGAAGAAAAAGTCGGGACCCGAAGTAGTCCCTCCTTTCTAACATCAAATGTTATTTGCTTCTTAAATACATGTTCGATATTTCCAATTAGAAAATAAGAAGTAGCATTATAGCCCAGTCGGTGTAGGTTACAACTACCAGTAATTTGCAATATGGCTAATTTTTTTTATAAGGACCTTAAAGTATGTAGATTAACATAAAAAAAAGGTTTACCAGTCTATCGATTTCCCAAAGTCGTAAAAAATTGATTATATATATTTTTTTATTATCCCTAATATTTCGAGCTGGGATGAAGATAGAGAAAAATAAAAAATACCACCGTGTAGGGGAGGTATTTTTCAATAAAAAAGGTAATATGTATTTATTTCGTCCGAGCAATGGTTTGTCTGGAAAAAAATCGATAATGCAGTTATGTATTTTGCAGCAAGGGAAATCACTAAAAGGGGGAAATCTCATTCATATATATGAAGCGTTGGGTCATTCTAAATTGGCCGAATTTTAATATATCGAATTGAAACTTGACATAGGAGTTAAAATATAAATTTTAAACATTTATGCTGAGTCTCAGCTTGTTATATTGAAAATTACCTGATACAGAGCCACTTGACTTATCAATCGGTTTCTCGATTTTAGGAGTACCGGACCCTCCAACTCATTTTAAACAGCTCCAGTTTAGAAAATTTTCAAAATATCAACCTGAAAGTTTTTATACAAGTTAAATATATAGATTCAAACAAGATCAAGGAGTATAAACCTTTTTTATTATTTACTTTTCAAAGCACAAGTAACTTAAAAAAGTATAATTTTAGACCTTTTTAGATTTTTCATCAAAACGCTTGAGTTAATCGGCTGCAGATTAGCCAATTTTTTAAATATAGTTTTTAAAATAAGTATAGCAAAAATCAATTGCGTTTGTAACTTCTGTACCAATTTTTAAATCGATATGTTCAAAAATGTCGAAAATGGAGTCGTTGAATCCAAAGGTGTTATAGTTAAAACCAGATAGGTAAAAAAGAAGACTATATTTTCAAGCGCCTCGTTTTTAAAAATAACATGAAAAAATCGTTCATACTTACTAAGAATATTTATACTGGTGTACTCAACTTGTAAAACAAATTTTGATGTTGATATTCCAAAAATTGAAGAAACTGGAATAGATTGAAATTAGTTCGTTATTTTTCTCTATCTTCATCCCAGCTCGAAATATTAAGGATAATCGAAAAAAAAATGTTAATCGATTTTTTTTCGACTTTGGGAAATTGATAGACTGGTTAACTTTTTTTATGTTAATCTACATACCTTAATGTAGTTATAAAAAAAATCAGCCGTATTGTAAATTACTGGAACTTTTGGTCTAAAATTACCCCTACCGACTGGCCTATTATCAACTCGTATAAAAGCGAGTCACATATAATATAACAGCTGATTTCACCTTTCATCTGTAATGCTTAACAAAATCCAGCGTAGATTATACTATGAGGTTATGTTTACAACTTCAATCCTTCTAATTTCTTGTGAAAAAAATATATAATTTATAGAACAGACAGAACTAATGAATGCTATAATACGTTATAAGATTTGCTTTGACGTTATAAACTGTATATAAATGCAACCTTTTATCATGAATACTGTATATTCATTTATACAAATTTAAAGAAGAGATACCTATTCGTTTCACTTCGGAAACATTCGTACGTCTTCGTATAAAATATTTTATTATTAATTTCTTCACTATAATATTAGTAACTTCTAAATCATTTATTTTCATCTATCAATATGAAATAAAAAGCTATTAAAAGATAAAATTTGTATCTCTCTTTAAAAAATTATATAATAACGTACATAAAATTTAACAAATAGGCCTACAGTTTTATAATCCTTATAATTGTACACATTTACCGAGTTAAAAATCCCTGACAGCGTAGTTAGGTAGACCTAGTATTGCTTTAAATAGTATTTTTGAAATGTGTACTTCTAATGTGTATCTAATTAATCTGCCTGTGATTTTTCACGGGGCTTACTAGTTTGATATTATTTTCCAGTTTTTATCTCCATTGTGTTTTAGATTTTTATCTAATGAATTTAACTTGTTCAAATCATATCTATAAGAGATTGGAGTGGCTGTGGAGTCATAATTAAAGGTCGTCGTAATCTTATCTATCAAGCTCAATTCAGTTTAGTGGTCCATAAAATTGTATCAATTTTAATTATATACGTCTGACCAATTGATATGATTGGAGCTGAACAGGACGGTTTTAGTTGAAAGGTCGAATTATAATTATTTTTTTAAAGTAGCATATTTTTGACTCGTGCATCCAGATAATTCAATAGAAATAGATATTTGGATTCTCAACCCAATGCAGGTCAACCGATTTTGACGTTCTTTATTAAACATTTTACTGCCTACACGAGTAAATCAAAGTTTAAAAAATGTACTCTACCACCCCCCCCCCCATATGTTTTTAAACAATAGGAACCGATTGTTCAATAAAAGGCTCTTGGAAATACATTTTCTTTAAATTATATACGAAATACTATACTAACAAAGTTTGGAAATAATACTTTTGTTTTTACATATTGCAGTTGAAAAATATTGTTTAAAAGAAGATTAGATACGTCAGGGGTAAACCGTTCGTTTATACAGGGTGTGAACGGCGTTGTTTGTACTTGTGGTCGAATTATTTTACATATCGCCTACACTAGAAGGCTTCGCTTACCATCAAAGCATACAGATATTTTCACGGAAATTACGAGAACTAGGACAGTGATGAACTTGGATTGGGGTAGGTTGTTGGGGGTGGCGGTTACCTGCATCCTGACGCATGCGCATTAGGGTCCGAGTTTTTGCTCGAATGACGTGCATTTTTTATATAATTTTATTATATTATATCCAATATACTTATTCTGTGAAAAATAAAAATGACTTTCAAGCAACAAAGCGGTATTACATATCATTTGTTCAATCATAAAAAAAGTTCCCTTCTAGTACGAGTAATATCAAAACATGGTTACTTCCGGTTAAAACGTGCTTCCGGTAGTTGGATTTTTTTGCCAACGGACTCGTTCGAGTGACTTAACAAACCAACGTCAGTACCAAATGTGACGTAAAACGAGGCCGTTAGAATACGAACACATAAATACAATTTTTAATGACACGTCACAAATACAATTTGGTGTACACGTCGGTTATCGCTCAAACGAGTTAGTTAGCTAAAATAATCCAACAACCGGAAAGAAGTTTTTGACCGGAAATAACTATTTGTTTAGATTTTTCGTACTCGATTGAAAATGTTTGGGTTTTCTCTGAAAAAAATAAATGTAGGCTATTATTCTGGACGTATTGTTGTGACCTTATAGTTAAATTGGTTCCCCTAAAATCGATCAAAACTTAAAATACCGTAAAAGTACCCGGTTTAAATCCACGTGGCCGACGGTTTAAATCTTCTGATCCGAGGCCGACGGCCGAGTTTGTACGCTACGAGCGAAGCGAAGCAGCCCACATAACCCAAGGCCGCAAGTACAATAATTCGACCACGCAGCTGGACCGCTGACGTGAGTTGAGCAAATTTCCAAAATCAAGTTTATAGGCCTATGTTTTAGGGTTTCAACCAACAATTTGGGAAATAGGTCTACTCAAGAAGGCGTTGAACAGCTGTCTGTGTGTACGCAATATATTAGTAGAATTTGTTTGCGCCTAATGGCCTCGCCAGTTTGCACACTTGGCTTCGAACCGGGTACTTTTATGGTATTTTACGTTTTGATCGATTTTGGGGGAACCAAGCGAGCTATAAGGTCGCGTAAAAAAACAAAATGTGCAGAATAACACCCTACATTTATATTTTTAGAAAAAACTCTAAAAAAGTTTAATTCTCGTAGCAAAAATAAAAAAAAAATAGTTACTTCCGGTCAAAAAACGTTCTTCCGGTTGTTGGATTTTTTTGGCTAACGAACTCGTCCGATCCACATAGACAACCAACACGTGTACCAAATTTGAACCAAATCAGACTTAAAATACGGCCGCTAGAGTGCGAACACATATATACATATATATATAAATTTTTTTTAACCCCCAAAACGTGTTCTGGGGACCATGATCGGTGCTCATTTGCTACTCCCGACCTTGGGTCTCACCATAAGGGCCACTGCAATAGCTCATTTTTCCTATGGAAATTCGCTAAAAATTAGTTTTTTCGGTAGAGAAACGAAGAACCAAGTTTTGTTGCTTAATCTGCAATGGTTTCAAAAATATAACACCGTTCACAGACTTTTGAGACACCCTGTATAAATGAACGGTTTATTCCAGACGTATCACATTTTCTTTTAAACAATATTTTTGAACTGTAATAAGTAAAAAGAAAAAGTTTTATTTCTAAACTTTGTTAGTACAGTAGTTCGTATACATATTTTAAAAAATATATATTTTTACAATATATCCAAGAGCCTATTGTTTAAAAACATATGGGGGGAGGGAGAGTACATTTTTAGCAATGAATACTTACATTTAAGTGTTCATTGTTTTAAGCGAATTTCCAAATGAAAAATGAGCTATTGCAGTGGCTCTTATGGTAAGACCCAAGGTCGGGAGTAGCAAATGAGCACCGATCATTGTCCCCAGAACACATTTTGGGGTGTCATTAAAAATCATATATATATATGTGAGTGTTCGCACTCTAGCGGCCGTATTTTAAGTCCGATTCGGTTCAAATTTGGTACACACGTTGGTTGTTTACGTCGCTCGGACGAGGTCGTTAGCCAAAAAATCCAACAACCGGAAGTACGTTGTTTGACCGGAAGTAACTATTTTTTGAGATTTTTCCTACGAGAATGAATTTTTTTAGAGTTTTTTCTAAAAATATAAATTTAGTCTGTTGTTCTGCACATTTTGTTTTTTACGCGACCTTATAGCTCGCTTGGTTCCCCCAAAATCGATCAAAACCATAAAAGTTCCCGGTTGAAAAGCCATGTGGTGGATTTTACCGTGGGTTTAGCGTGCCAAGCACGCGATGCATTGTGTGTTGAAGATACTCCCAACGTGCGGAATGGCGTGCGAAGCACGCAATGCACTGTGTATTGAAGATACTCCCAATATGCGGAATGACGTGCGAAGCATTTTGCAGCTATTCAGCACCGTCGTGAACAGACGTATTTCCCAAATTATTGGTTGAAACCCTAAAACATAGGCCTATAAACTTAATTTTGGAAATTTGCTCAACTCACGTCAGCGGTTCAGCTGCGTGGTCGATTTATTTCAACTTTGATTTAGTCGTGTAGGCAGTAAAATGTTGAATGAAGAACGTCAAAATCGGTTGACCTGCATTGGGTTGAGAATCCAAATATCTATTTCTACTGGATTATCTGGATGCACGAGTCAAACATATGCTACTTTAAAAATAATTATAATTTGACCTATCAACAAAAACCGTCCTGTTCAGCTCCAATCATATTAATTTTTTAGACGTATATAATTCAAACTGATACAATTTTAAGGACCACTAAACTGAATTGAGCTTGATAGATAAAATTACGACGACCTTCAATTCTGACTCCACGGCCACTCCAATCTCTTATAGATATGCCTTAATTAAACAAGTTAAATTCATTAGATAAAAATCTAAAACACAATTGAGATAAAAACTGGAAGTATTTTGTCCGAGTTGAGGTTATTAACTACACTTCTATTTATAAACTTAATAATGGATTTTTCGTGTTATTAGTAGTCTATTGTTTGTTTGGACTTTAACACTCATTTGTTAAGCGAGTTGCTGAGTTGCACAAAAGATAAGATGGTTGCGATCTGCGACAGATGTTTAAACGATTATGCAATATATTGTATTGTTTCGAAACTAAAGAAAGAATACAGAATCTTGATTCCCTGAAAGTAACAAGTGTTTGAGGGTATCATTTGGTCGCTTTTCTCGCCGCACGGAACTTAAACCTGCACGTATTAAGGTGATTTCACTTCCCTTCCCTTGTTGCCTAGAGTTAACTATAGGCCGGCACTTAAACAAAGTGTTGCAAAGTATATAAAAGAAGTCCTGATTGATTGATGTAGAATCAACTTGGAGCAAAAACTATTATAGCTAGAAACTTAACATTTTCGGGATACCTTTGTCCCACTACTAGGGGAAACCACTGCGTGTTCCGCACACGCCAACCCTGTTGGAACCTTCCTTACACATAGTCGTGTTACCTTTTCTTTATAATAAAGATGTAGGATTAATAAAAACCCCAAAGCTAAGATGGTAAATAATGTTAAATGTTCAAATCAAAGTATTTTGTACATTCTATAACAGCAGTTATAATAAAGGTTAAAAGAACCAGCAAGGCTCAAGTCTAAATTTTAATAAAAACCTAACCTAAAAGTTAGCAATACAAAATGATTGCCTCAAAGTTTGAAATCAGCCGTTAATGGAAATATTGGAGCAAACAGCTGTTTTATCTGTTATTTTATTCAATGGGTATGATAATAAATGTGCTGGTTCATCAGTCTAGGCCTAACCAAAGATTTTTTCCGACTAAATTTACAAATATTGAAATGAAAAATGTTTTTATCAAAATGAAATCTAGCCTATGTTACTCAGGGATAGGCTTTTTATTAGAAAACAATTTTTTCAATCGGTTCAGTAGTTCCAGAGATTACCTCCTACATACAAACAAATTTTACATCTTTATAATATTAGTAATGGAGGTAGAAGTGAAATAACAACGGATTTTGCAAAATGTTGAAGGGTTCAAAATGGTCAAAATACAGAGGTTCACTAACAGGCCTATAACCTGTAACAGATAAAAAAAACTTGATTTGAATCAAAAGCATATAGCAACACAATTTTCTCTGTGTGGCCTATTTTGAGCCAACACAAGTTTGTTGAATGCATTTAATGTACATTCGTTACCAGAGCAACCAACTTGGCAAATTTAGATATTTTTTTTTTAGGTTAGGTTAGCAAAATAAAAACAAACACAAACAAAAAATCAACGAAAACGGTGTTCTGTATTTTATAATTCGAACATCTTTTGTTAAATATTACAAATAAACAGCTGATTTGAACCTTATTCTTAACACAGTTTTAGGTTAGGCCTATACTAAAGGAAAACACGTTTTTTGAAAACATTTAGATTTATTACCATAGCAACCAATCTGGCAAATTTAGAAACAGATAATCATTCTTCACAATAACAAACACGAATAGTGAAAAACCTTACTATATCATAGTTCAAACATTTATCACTAATCAATTTATAGACCTACGAACTTTATTCTTTACTAGGTCTAATTGACCATTTTTAAATACTGCTTTACCAATAACATTTTGGTCATACTTTATAACTTAAAAATTGCCTCTCTTCTATATAAAATAAAAATCTTTATCCTTATCAATCGTCATTCCTGTGAAAATATCATAGTATACAATAAACTGTTTTCATTGCTTTGCCGCGGGGGTTTTTGAACGAAGCGTGCAGAGGGCGGATCCCTCTAGTATATATATGAGATATGTAAAATTTAGATCTTCATGAACGATTTCCTGCAAATTACAAAAGGTTATCTACAAAATTAGATAAAAGATAAGTTATATTGAAGAGGACTGCATGTGACGGTTTCGTCCTGGTATTGCGCACCCTTAAATTACAATTTTGAAGTGTGCTGAGCTAGGGGTAGTAATTTACCAGAGTTACAAAATTGATGCGAGTATTTAAACAAACCATTAAACCGTGCACAATTTCTGCCGCAAGGCAGAGTTGAAACGATGACGCACGAGAGAGGGCGTTAATTCCACAGAATATAATTGAATAGAATAGAAGCGGCATAGGGTAAGAGTATGCGAGTCGACTCCCACTCTTTAACCCCCACTCCTTTGCCCTCAATAACACATTCTTCCGCAGTTTAACACACTCAACCTACACCTTTCACGTTACATCAGAACTCTCCCCGTGTGTTTATGCTACTCCTTGTTTAGTCTTTGTTATTGAAGTTTCTTTGTTTGTGTTTTGTTATTTTTTTATGTTATAATGCTTTGTTTTGTGGCCTTTGGTTGCACCGAGAGAGAAGCGGATAAAAAAAATAGCCCTCCGATAACTTTTCGTCAGTAAGTATCTATACTAACGAGCGACCCGCGTACCCGTGTTATCACGGGTAAAAAATTTGAAAAAGTTAATTAATCTTAAGGCGTTAATTTCCAACAGCTGATACATTTGTTTTTATTTCCAACAGCTGATAAATTTGTTTTTTATTTACAATTAATTGTTAACTTTTTATACATATTGAGATAGTTTTAATATGGAAATTTCTGAAACTTCATGAACCTATATCTCAGGAACCACTTGACTTATATACTTGAAACTTCGGTTTTAACAGTTGCTCACTAAGGTCTTTGATTGTGTAAATTTTCAAGAACCTAGCCTATACAGTTTTTGAGTTGAAAAATCAAACTTACAGACTTAGCGTTTTATTAATACGATATTATAAAGAGGTAACATTTGTTTGTTTGTTTGTATGTATGTAAGGGGTAATCTTTGGAACTACTGAACCGATTGAAAAAATAGTTTTACTAATAAAAAGCTACACTATCCCTGAGTAACATACGCTAGAATTCATTTTGATAAAAGCCTTTTTTATTTCAATATTTGTAAATTTAGCCGAAAAAATCTTAGGTTAGGCCTAAACTGATAAATGATCACATGTATTTACATTTATTACCATAGCAACCAATTGAATAACAGATAAAAAATCTGATTCAAACTGTGAAGCATTTATTTAAATTTCTGAATGAAGTAAAACAAAATTAATAGAACTGAATTGTTACGTTTCTAATATTTATTTCACTTAAACTTTCACACGGTGGACCATGGTTTAAATAAGTTATTTACAACACTGTTATTGTTGAAACCTTGGCTCACTATTAAATAAAGATAATATCAAAATCGCAATACATGTGTTTCATTTGTTTCATTTAATTCACGCCTTCATGTAACCAATATTGTTCTAACCTGACCCTGAATATTCTTTGTGTGAACAGGTTTAAGGTTTTTAAAATGTTTAAAGAGCTCAGGTCAGACTCCAGGTTGAGTCATCCGTTTCCTGTTTACAAGGGAACTACGGTCGCTAAGCAACCTGTGATTGTTAGGTTAGGGGAGAAGAGCTTGCGCTATCATTCACCTCTGCAATTACCGCGACTGCGCCGTGACTCACTGCCTACTTTTCGGAAATTTAGCACGTGGCCTGTCCTACAAACAGATGTTTGATGTTTGTGTCTAATTATATTACACGTGACCTTTGTTTAGGCTACGGCCGAGTATGGGTTTTTCCACGTTAGTGTTTTGTATAATATAGTCTATTAATTACCTTGTAGGTCCATCTTGTGACTTCAATTTAGTTGATTCTTGACCTCTTCTGAGTTGAATAAATATTATCTGATGATGGGGTCAAGACCCCGAAACTAGTCAAGAATCAACTCAATTGAAGTCACAAGACGGACCTACAAGGTAATTAATATATTATATTTATTTGTGACTTGGCACCAAAAAAATGAATATTTGTTTTATATTCTTTAACACGTCCTCTGCTCCGCAAATTTCGTATTTCCTATGCTAGGAGCTGATCTTTTATTTTTTATATTTATAGCGTATGAGTAGAAATTACGTTATATTTATTTTTGAACCTTTCTACGTAATAATCACTAATATTTTAAAGCGGACCACATGTGCGTCATTGCACATAGGCGCAAAATTGGCGTGCGAGGCACGCAATGCTTTGTGTATTGAAAATACTCCCGATATGCGGGTTGGCGTGCGAAGCACGCATTGCATTGTGTATTGAAAATACTCCCAATACGGTGGTTTATTTACTATAATTCCTTATCATTTTTCACTTGAACACATTCACGAAGTTGGAGACTTTAATATTCAGCGAAAAATTGCACAAAAGATCTTGACAGAACTAGAAAACTTTTCTTTAAAACCGACACTTTCTGAAAATATTCCAACTACTGATTTATCAACTCAAATTGACCATTTTGTTTCATCAAATCTTAATATAACATCATTTTTGTAATAATCATTTGATCGTTTGTAAAAAAACTATAATAATACTTTATTATAACTAATACTTATATTTTATTTACGAAACACGGTTCTCAACTTTTCATGACTTTAAAAAAATATTATTCAAGTTTTTATATTAATTTAGAAAGTTAGAATTCCACATGCAAGGCCTCGGGGTTTTACCGTTCTCACTGCCATGCAGTGAGGTGTCCGGATTTTATTTTTCAAAAACTCTTCGTTTTCCAGAAATCCGCCACTTTATATTTTTAACAAGATAATTTTAACTGTTTGACTGTTTTAGTTGAGTCTGGACAACTGGAAAAAGAATCTGACAATAAAATGGCTATTCAAAGTCGGACAAGAACGGTATAAACTATTAATGGCTAGAAGGCAGTGACAATCAGAAACAAAATTCAAAGAAGGACTTATATTAGCAGTGATGTAATCAACACCTATAACACCATATCAACTCGAGACCATTTAAAAAAAATATATCTCGAGACGAAACTACTCAAATTATTACCCTGGAGCAATTTTCACCGATAGCTTGAATCGATTGATTCTTTGAAACCGTAAAAACTGTACTCAAGTTCAGCTTTGAAATTGTATAATACTAGTGGACCTGGCAATGCTTCGCTATTGCTTGATTTTAGTATCGGTATATTATATTTATGTTATACCTGTTACAGCAAAATTAACCATAACCTACTCCAATAAAGTAGGTACATCAAGGTCAATTAATTGATAATATATTAAGCAACAGTAAAATTAAACATAACCTACTTCAATAAAGTAAATTACAACATAAACAAAAAATGTTATGATAGTAAAACATGTGCTGTTATAATCAGCTGATCTGTGCTATTATATCTGTTCAATAGAACTCCAGATGATAATAAAACATGTGCTGTTATAATCAGCTGATCTGTGCTATTTAGTTGATCAGTAAAATCAATGTTAATGAATTGAAAATATTTGAAATTCCATTTTTAAAATATTAAATGAAGGAATAGTAAAATTTTAAGGCAAATGGACAAATACAGAGTTAATTACCTTTTATTTAACACAAACTGCATGTTAATCGGTCCAATAGAACTCCAGATATCACTCGGAATAGGCTTAAAAAATTTCCCCATGTTAAA
Source organism: Philaenus spumarius (assembly GCA_018207615.1). Classification (NCBI taxonomy): domain Eukaryota; kingdom Metazoa; phylum Arthropoda; class Insecta; order Hemiptera; family Aphrophoridae; genus Philaenus; species Philaenus spumarius. The sequence continues at coordinate 92,811 of JAGFPH010003165.1, read as the reverse complement.
TTGCCATAAGAGATTTTAATTTCCGCTTTTAGAAAATTTAGTGGGGTAATAGCTGAAATCCAAGCAAAATGGGCAAATATTCAGACAATTACCTTTAATTTGGTACCAACTGCGTGTATATCGGTCAAGTAAAACTCGAGATCTCACTCGGATTACAAAAAATCTTTTCAAATTAATATATAGATTATACCCGGCTATACTAGTTCAAATAGATACTTGATAGACCACGTAAAGACCACGAGATCAGTTGCGTCATGAGGTAAGGAATTCACTATAAAACAATTAATGAATCAATTCCAAATTCTTCAATGAGTTTGACCCCATCTAAATCGAGCAGGAAAATCCGAGATGTTCTGGGAATTCCATTCCTCTCTCTGTTTCTGACGTCACACGCTTTCATACTACAGTTTACAAGCAATGCTTATAAGATCTAGATGGGTCAAACTCATTGAAACGTTTGGAATTGATTTCATTAATGTTTTTCCTCGTCATTTAAAAAATAATGTCAAAGTGATAATGGAATCGTTATAGTTTCATCGCGTCTGCACCATAGCCTAATGGCAACTTTAATTTTACTTAAAGGCGTTTTTAGTAAATACAAATTTGTGAAATTGCTATAGAGACTTGAAAATTTCCTGTCGAGGGTTTTTGGGGACGCTGATTTCAATTCTGAATGCACCCGGTGAAGCGGTGGGGGGGGGGCGATGGGTGGAAATTTGTGAAGTTGAGACAGAAACTTAAAAATTTCTTCTCGGGGGTTTATGGGGGTGCTTATTTCAATTCTGACTAAGAGAACGCCTCCGATGCGCTGGGGGCTCCGTAGAGTCGGGGCCGATAGTAGAAAAACGTAAGATTTTGAAATATTTTGAGATGACGGCTGAAAGGCATATAGTGAGGATTAGGCC
>JAGFPH010003165.1:80333-91896 GCA_018207615.1 Philaenus spumarius | reverse complement strand
AAAAAAAAAAACCCTCCCCTTTGGTTTAGTAAAAATTAAGATAACATATAAGAAAACAAATATTTATACAAAGAAACACATAATTTAACAATACACCAGGATAATATAAACTTTGAAAGATGTTCACTACAATTAAGCTACTGTTTTAGGGCTATATTCTTATGTCTACTTATTCCAATTAGGTTGGCCAAACTTTTATATATAAGTTATATATATATATATGTAAAAAAAAATCAATTATGAGGTTTGAAATCTGAAGAAACCAAACAAAACAATTCGCTAGCTGTCCCATGCAATTAATTACAAAATATTATGTTTAACAAATAGCCTAAGGTGATTAGAAAAGTTCACGGCTTTTTATCGTTCTTAGCAATGCAATTGATTACAGGTCCATCATAGTACTGTATGAGTAGATGAAATGCTTACATTTTATTTTAAGCATTAGCAATGTATTTAATAAGTACACAAATCACATTTGGCTGCAGGCTTATTTAGTAATTTTGTAGTAGTTGCATTTTGGTTGACAGTTGCTATTGTAACTTTGTTTGGCCGACAGTTGAACCAGCTTTCACTTTTTAACGAATCTCTGGTTCTTTTACTCTCACTGAATTTAATCGTCCCGTAAAACACGACGTTTAACACCTTTGTAAATGTTTCGGCTTTCCAAAAAAATACATTAGTTTTCTTTTAAGAAGTTCTATCCAAAAGACGCGAAGTTAACTAATTCATCGCTAACTGCTTGTAACTCAAAATGGCGAGTGGTTATCTTTTTACTTTTTAGTACAGAGGAAGAGTTCAGAGTACGGAATAGCAAGAAGGGAGACGCCAGCTCTCTCAGGTAGCTAAGATTACATGTTAGACTGTTAGGAGCAATGATTAGGCAATTTCGCCTTACTCAGGTGTACGAAAGTTTAAAGGATAGGAAGGGTGGTTTACTTATGAACGTCACAAAAGAGAAGAACACTTTATACAACAAAATGCAATAATTTCATTATACTGTGTCGTGTAAGATGAATTGTTTAAGACGAAAAGTTAGAAAATCACATTTTCAATACTCCAACTGTACAATGATCGAAGGTTTTTACTCGGATTTGAACCAGGAAACTCAACTTTTGGTAGGCCTACACTAAAACTATAACGTATTAATTTTATAAAGTACTATAGGGTCTATAGGGCTGCAAAAGTTTAGAACACAACACATACCTAAAGACAGATTATAATTAATCTAAGTGAAAGTTCAAGTTTTTAATATTCCAACCTCACAAACATTTGTTCTGCACTCGGATTCGAACTTAGGACCTTGAGCAAGGAGTGCAATTATTTTTTATTACTAGAGGAGACCGCTCCGTACGCCAATCCCCAATGGAACCTTCTAAAAACCTGTGTTGTTTTATTTATAACAAAGGTGTAGGATTAATAATAACTCAAAACTAAGATGGCAAATAATGTTAAATGTTCAAATCAAATTATTTCGTATGTTTTTTTAACAGCAGTTATAATGATAAAGGTTGAAGGAACCAGTAAGGCTCAGGTCTACAATTAGTCAAAAACCTAACCAAAAAGTTAGAAATACAAATAATTGTTTCATATTTTGAAATAAGCTGTTAATATCGGTTACTCAATGAACATCCTATAAATAGGTCCGTATATTATCAATAAATAGGCCTACTATTAATTACAATATGTCTTATTTATTTTTAATTAGCATGTAACATAGTTTTTTCTTATTTCTAAATTCCTTAACGCAAGTTTTAATTGGTTTGTGTGTGTTGACTCAGTCTAGGCATAACTTAAAATATTATTTTTTACTAAGCTGGACATCCGAATCAACTGTTTTATCTGTTATTTTATTTTATTGGTTGTTATGGTAATGAATATAAATACATTCAAGAAGTTGGTTCATCAGTTTCATCAGTCTAGGCCTAACCTAAAATTACGTTTTATTTATTTTACCTGCCTTAACGGCAACATACACGCGTAATTTATGTTTTTGTGCACATCTTTGAATGATATAGCCTACGTTTCATCTTTCAATTGCCGTTTTTTTAGTTTTTCATAATGTTGCTTATTTATTGGAATTGCAGCTGTCAGACGCTATGGGTTTAACGCCCAACTTGATCCTGTGAATTTGTTTCGAATAAATTTACAAATATTGAAATAAAAAATGTTTTCATCAATATGAATTCTAGCCTATGTTACTCAGGGATTTATTATTATTATTTAGGGGGTTTATGTGATCCACCACCGGGACCCACTGCACCTAAACCATGAGGTCCTCTGTGCCCCATGTCCAGGCAGCAGTTCACATCAAACCCGCCCTTTTTGCGAAACGAAGGAGTCCGTGGGGGCCTTCCTCTCGTATATGACTGGTGTCAGGGTATCCTTGTCCCAGATATTTCTGCCTCATTGATGCGAGGGCATCACATTCGCATAGCACGTGGAAAGAAGTTTCCTCCTTCTCTCCACACCTTCGACATAATGGGTTGTTCTCCAGCCCCATTAGGTGGAGGTGCCTCCTCAGAGAGTTGTGTCCCGTCAGTAGACCGACCAACAATCTCACTTCCGGCCTGCCAAGACCCAGCAGTGTTCTGCTTAGATGTCCATCCAGGCCTTCAATGAAGTCGTGTGCCTGTCTCTGACCTTCTTACCGTCTCTCTCCATCTACGCAAGTGTCCTGATTGAACATTTTTTCTTACACTTTCTTTCCCATGGCCTCTTGATATTCCTATCATTGGTTCTGGGCCCATCGGAGGAGTTTCTGCTCCTCTCTTAGCCAGTTTATCTGCTATTTCATTCCCTTCCACTCCTTCATGTCCAGGGACCCAAACAAGACTTACTTGCCTACTGCTTGACAACTTATCCAGCAGTAATTGGCATTCCCAGACCAGTTTTGATGTTGTTTTTGTAGCTATAATGGCCTTTATAGCCGCCTGACTATCAGAACATATCGCAACATCTGTGCTCATGCTTCCTGATTCCAGTATTCGTTTTACGCATGCAAGTATTGCGTATACCTCCGTTTGGAAGACCGTAGAGTATAGTCCCAGCGACATAGAGTATCTTCCCTGGGTGTACGGTCCTTTATGCATGTACATTCCAGGTCCCGTACCTTTGTCTGTTTTAGACCCGTCCGTGAACCAGATTTGTCCATTTCCAAGATCTACTTGTTTCCGTAGCCACTCTTCCCGAGCCGGAAAAATAGCCTCCAATTTGCTATTGAAATTATACTTAGGAGTCATGTAGTCCGTACCGGCTTGCAGCATCGGATCCCACTCCAGTATCTTGTTCAGACACTCACCGTGTCCATTTCTTGCAAGAGATGTTGACCAACTCCCTCCTGTGTTCAATCTCATTGCGGCCTTACTAGCCTCCCCCTGTACCATGAGGTCCAGAGGTGGGAGGTCCAACAGGATTTCCATGGCCGCTGTGGGGGTAGTTCTCATGGCCCCCGTGATTCCAAGGCAGGCCATCCGCTGTACTTTATTAAGTTCTCTTTTTGCCCATTCCTTCCTGGTAGCAGGCCACCAGACTATAGAGGCAAAAGTTAGAGACGGTCTTATTATAGTAACATAGAGCCAGTTCATCATCTGGGGCCGAAGCCCCCATGAGGTTCCAATCGCTCTCCTGCCTGCCCAGAAAGCGTTACACGCTTTTGCTGCCTTTCTTCTTATGTGTTCACTCCAGATCAGCTTTGGGTCTAGGGTGACACCTAAGTATTTTGTTGTTTCGGAGCATGTAAGTCTTTGTCCCAGTAGACTGGGCATGTACAGACCATCCGTCCGACGTTTCCTAGTAAAGAGAATGAGATCTGTTTTCCCTGGGTTTACAGCTAGACCCATTCTCTCACACCAGCGTTCCAACCATTTGAGTGAGTTTTGGACGATGTCAGATACAGTCCCTGGGAATTTGCCTATTCCCAGAATGCATATGTCGTCCGCATAACCTTGGGTATAAACTCCTCTCTCATTTAGTCCCACAAGCAGATCATCCACTACCATAGACCATAAGAGAGGTGAAAGAACTCCCCCTTGGGGGCATCCACGCGCAACCTCAATTCTAATTTCACTACTGTTTAATTGTGAGATCGCCATTCTATTTTCGAGATAAGCTTTTATCCAGCGGGTGATAGAGTGTTCTACCCCCCGCTTGATTAATGCGTCTGTCATGGATTTGAAGGAGGTATTGTTATAAACGCCCCTTCGATGTCCACAAAAACTCCGATCGCAAGTTCTTTCTACTCCAGCACCTTTTCCACCCTGGCTACCAGTTGGTGGAGTGCTGTTTCGACAGATTTGCCTGCAATGTATGCATGTTGATTTTTATGAAAAGGATTTGCAGCCACTGCTCCATCCCTTATGTATCTATCTATCAGTCTTTCCAACGTTTTGAGTAGGAATGATGTTAAACTAATAGGTCGAAAGTCTTTTGGATTACTATAAGTTCCTTTCCCTGGTTTAGGGATGTAAACTACTTTCGCTAATCTCCATGACCTAGGTATGTGTCCTAGAGCAAGAGATGCCCTGAATACTTTTATTAGCCATGGCACCAGCTTATCTCCGCCCCTCTGAAGAAGAGCTGGGAATATTCCATCTGGTCCTGCACTTTTAAAAGGGTCAAAGGACTTTATTGCCCATTTTACCCTGTTACCAGTTATTATTACTCAGGGATAGTGCGGCTTTTTATTAGTAAAACTATTTTCCAATCGGTTGAGTAGTTCCAGAGATTACCCCCTACATACAAACAAATTTCACCTCTTTATAGGAAACAGCTGACGACTGTTGTTATTACAGTCGATAAACATATGTAATGGCGCTTACATTTTTGTTGAATATTTAGTATATTTTGTGTTGTTTTTATGTTCAATAAATGCTGCATTTTCCACAAAGTATATAAAAACACGCTTGTATTCAAATGAAAGTTTGTGCCAAATTTCAAAGCAATCGGCGAAGAACTTTCGGAGATAATCGATTTTGAACAAAATCACATTTACATTTTTATTTATATATACTAGTACACTAAATGTGTAACATATCAATATTTAAAGTATAAATAAGAATAGAAAAGTTACCTAAAGGAAACAATTACCTAAAGAACTAATTTAAATTTAATCTCACCATTACTTCAACTTTTTCATATTTTAAATAAATACGTAGTTTGTATTTATATTATAGTATTAACATAACGCAAGAAAGGTGTTGATTGGGAAGAATAATTACTCGTTCTAAATTTGCTAAGTTGGTTGTTATGGTAATGAATGTAAATGCATTCAACAAACGTGCGTTGCTAAGCTTTTGATCCGAATCAGCTTATCTGTTGTAGGGCTGGCAGTAAAGCCCCGCATTTTGGAAAGTACTTTCTTAGTGAACGGTTTTGACCCCACTAAAATATACCATTAAATTTTCGTAATTTTATCTAAAGTAAGTATTGCTCTACGATGATTTTAGATGAGTCAGGACGAAGTCACTTATTATATATAATATAGAAAACAAAGAAGGATCAGACCAAGGCCGTAGCCAGGGGAGGGGTTAGGGGGTCAAAACCCCCCAAAATCACGAAATTTAGCAGTAAAATTTAATACTAGGTTTAAAAGGTTAAATTATAAAATAGACAACACAACAGAGGATCCAACAACATATTTTACATCATTGTACATTGCTTGCATACTATAGGTAGAATTATTGGAAAAGAACCTGCGCAGAATCCCAATTTCTAGCCGTCAACGCATGGCACTGGAGTGGCGATAATATTTAGATTTGTTTGTTTAAACTACAACGTACAATACACATGGATGCAGTAGGTTACAGCCTTACTCTCTTGGTAAAATCTAATTTAAAAGTTGAAAATTTTTAACATAGGGTCTTATGGGTTGCCATGTTGGTTACAAAATAACAAGGATAGTAAATAAAGCGATCAAAACAGCTGTTTATAAACAAGCCAGTTTATACTGTCTTATCAGCTGTACATTGAATAGTTTTTAATTACCGCTAAAAAACGAGCTAATTCATACTGTTTTAGCACGTTGGAATTAGAATAAATTGGGCCAGATTTAATAATTTATTTTGTCAAAAAAAAAGGTAAACTTGGCAAAGATGGATAAATTCGAATAGTCAATGTTGTAATATAGGCCTGGCTCATTTCAGAAACAGAGTATTGAGGTTATGTTAATCCAGCAATAATCTTATCTTCTAAAGCGAGAGTTAATTGTTTGTCTGCTAAATGGATCTGGAATCTCCGTCTAAGGATTTTTCATTTTTTCATTTTATATGGGGCTTTTGGCCACGAGAAATCGATTGGAAATGGTCACCAGTCTGGGAAAATTCGTTTTCTACGTCTTTTTATTAAATTAAAAAGTGAAATTTGTCCATTTTAAACAATACAAAGCACAGCTGATGCAAATGTTTTCAATGCCATTACAATAATCATCTGCTTTCTTTTAAACTGTATATTTTATTAGAGGTAAGCCTAATGTTGTATCTATTTATAGTTACCATGGCAACGAATACTTCTGCTAAATAAACATACCCTTTATTTAGTTGTTTAATGTTATAGGCCTAACCTAAACGATGTTCACGGAAATTTGCAATAATAGTTATTGACGTGAGCGAACTAGGCCCTAGGCCTAAATCGATATTGAAATATTAAACTTTAATTTAGGCCTGACTTATTTCTGAGGCATAGCGTTGAGATTATGGTTAATCCTTTAAACTGTATTTTTATTACAGGTAAGCCTAATGTAGTATATACCCTTTATTTAGTTGTTTAATGTTATAGGCCTAACCTCAAAACTCAATAATCCAATATTTATTATTGAAATCATAGCCCTGCTTATAATCGAGCTTTAGCTCGGTCTCCTGGTACTTTTTATTATATTAAGGTCTGGTTTCAAAACTTTAGTTGACAGAAGATAGTAGAACAAGGACTAAAATCGTAATGAAAGCCTCTCACATTTCTAAAGCATGTATTTGAGGTTATAATCAATCTTGTAATTAGTGTTAATATATTTAAGCGTGGTTTCATAATTTTACAAACCTACGTACAAACGAGCCAAAGATTAACGAGATTCTTTATCGAAATTTCCAACTGCGAGCGAAGCGAAGCAGCCATCTGAGGCCGAAGGCCGAAGCGGGGTTAGGACGCGAAGCGTCCAGGGGCAGAGCCCCTAGTTGTATAAAATAGACAACAAAACAGAGGATCCAGCAACATATTTTACATCATTGTGCATTGCATGCATACTAATATTTAGATTTGCCTGTTTAAACTACAACGTACAATACACATGGATGCAGTAAGTTACAGCCTTACTCTCTTGTAAATTGTGAGCTTGATCTGATCTATTAAATAAGAAAACCATGAAGGTTCAACAAAAATACTTTACTCTAACAAAATAAAATCATTCATCATCCTTACATCCTATAATATTTTACATGGGTAACTGTATCGAAATTTTAAAAATAAGCATGGAAATTGGTGTTTAACACGTTCACTGCTACGCAAATTTTGTATTTCCTATGCTAGAAGCTGACCTTTTAGTTTTTATATTTATAGCCTAAATGAGTATAAATTACTTTATTTTTTATTTTCGAACCTTTCTACGTAATAGCCTAATCACTAATATTTTAAAGCGGACGCACATGTGCGTCCATAGCACATGTGCGTCGATAGCACATAGGCTTAAATTTGGCGTGCGAAGCGCGTAATGCTCTGTGTATTGAAAATACTTCCGATACGGAGGTTGGCGTGCGAAGCACGCAATGCATTGTGTATTGAAAGTACTTCCAATACGGGGATTGGCGTGCGAAGCACGCAATGCACTGTGTATTGAAAATACTTCCAATACTGGGGTTGGCGTGCGAAGCAAGCAATGCACTGTGTATTGAAAATACTTCCAATACGGTGGTTGGCGTGCGAAGCACGCAATGCACTGTGTATTGAAAATACTCCCAATATGGGGTTGGCGTGCAAAGCACTGTGCGTCGACCGCTTCTCATAGTGTTCAGTGTCAAGCTCACATGTGCGTCCTTAGCAGTGAACGTGTTAAAAGGGTTTAAATTCAAATCCCCGGTCCTGACCTGACCCCCCCTTCCCGCGGAAATTTTTCCTTCCTACGGCCTTGCTTTAGACTAGACCTATTTTCAAATTACTTGCGATTGTTTGGAACGCTTTTGTTTAGCGCAAAACTTCGGAACAACCCTGCGCCTAGAAGATGGAAGCTTTGCGTCTAGTTTTTCTAAGTCGAGAAAAACTTTCCATCACCCTATAAAACCTCCCCGCAGCCAAGTTAGTTACATAAACGTAAACAATGTGATAACCGAATGCAACGCTTCAATCGTCCACGTGCCACTTTGTGAATCAACTGAACCAATTAGTGCAACCGCGAACCTTGATCTCTAGATAACAGTAAATTAGATTTATGTGCAATGGATTTGTACTGGGTATTTAAAACACAAAGGCAGCTGGCATTATTTCGCAACATTGTTTAAAACATTAGTAAAAACCATACTAGTGCGTAATCTGTATTAATATTATTAAGAGGTAAACTTTGTTTGTATGAAGGAAGGTAATCTCTGGAACTACTGTACCGATTGAAAAAATAGTTTTACTTATTAAAAGCTACACTATCCCTAAGTAAAATTCATTTTGATAAAAACATTTTTTTTATTTGTAAATTTAGTCTGAAAAAATCTTGTACTGACGAACCAACACATATTTCTTGAATGTATTTACATTCATTACCATAGGCAACCAATTGAATAAAATAACAGATAAAAAAGCTGTTCGCTCTATAGCCCGTCTCAGGTTAACTTGAGGCAAGGGGAGGTGGGTAATTAGGGTGTTTCAACCGTCATAAAACTGACCCTTATTAATGCAGCCTGAGTGAACCTGTAGGACACTCTATAGCCCATCTCAACTTAAGTTGAGGCAAGAGGGTGGGTAATTAGGGTCGGCCTCAACCGTCATAAAACCGACCCTTATTAATGCCGCCTGAGTGAACCTGTAGGACACTCTAGTATAAAATTGCAATTCAGTATGTCTTAAGTCAAAATGGAAAAACGATATCATATTTCCTTTCATGATATTTTCCAGATAATTTTGATACCAAATTTGATTACATTTGACCAACTTTGAGCTGTACTAGCATTATAAACTTTCTTAGTTGAATCAACATTACTAATACGGTTAACAACAATAAAGCCACACAAATGTACTAGAGAAGTTCATATTTAAATCTATACTAATATTATAAAGAGGTAAAGTTTGTTTTTTGTTTTTTGTTTGTTTGTATGTATTGGGTAATCTCTGGAATTACTTAACCGATTGAAAAAATAGTTTTACTAATAAAAAGCCACACTATCCCTGAGTAACATAGGCTATAATTAATTTCGATAAAAACCTTTTTTATTTCAATATTTGTAAATTTAGTCTTCTAATCCCAATGGAACCTTCTACAAACATATGTTATGTTTTATTTAAAATAAAGGTGTTGGATTAATAATAACCTCAAAACTAAGATGGTAAATAATGATAAATATTCAAATTAAATTATTTCTTATATTTGATAACAGCTGTTATAATAATTGTTAAAAGAACCAGCTAGGCTCAGGTCTACAATTTAAAACCCTAACCTAAAAGCTAGAAATACAAAAATAATTGCTTCAAATTTTGAAATCAGCTGTTAATTGGAGCGAACAGCTATATTATCTGTTTTTTTATTCAATTAGTTGCTATGGTAATAAATGTAAATACATTTTGTGTTGGTTTATTATTCTAGGCCTAACCTAAGAATTTTCCCGACTAAATTTACAAATATTGAAATAAAAAAAGGTTTTTATCGAAATGAATTATAGCCTATGTTACTCAGGGATAGTGTAGCTTATTATTAGTAAAACTATTTCTTCAATCGGTTCAGTAATGCCAGAGATTACCCCCTACATACAAACAAAAAAACAAAAAAACAAACTTTAGTAACAAACGTTAGTAACAAACTTTACAAACCATATTAGTTATGTTACTTCAACTAAGAAAGTTTATAATGCTAGTACAGCTCAAAGTTGGCCAAATGTAATCAAATTTGGTATCAAAATTATCTGGAAAATATCATGAAACGAAATATGATATCGTTTAATCATTTTGACTTAAGACATACTGAATTGCAATTTTATACTAGAGTGTCCTACAGGTTCACTCAGGCGGCATTAATAAGGGTCGGTTTTATGACGGTTGAGGCCGACCCTAATTACCCACCCTCTTGCCTCAACTTAAGTTGAGATGGGCTATAGTATAAAATTTTAATTCTTTATGTCTTAACCCTAGAACCGGCAATGTTAACGAAAATGGATTTTTTGGCGTGTGCAAGCATTTATTAAAAAATTCGCCAAAAATAGTAAATTAACCCCAATCCAAAAGTGTTCCATAGCTTTTTTGTAGCGAAAGGTTCAAATAATTTGTATATGCCAGTAAAAAAATTATAGATGTAAAATTTAGAAAGTTATTAGCTCAAGAAACAAAAAATGTTCAGTAACGAAAAATAAAAGTTCAACTTTAAGTCTACATAAAAAGTAGTAAACATTTTTTGTAATTTTTTCCTTAAATGTAAAAAAGTTTCGTAATTTAGTTCTTAATAGAACTGTATAAAAACATTTAACATTTTCAAATTTTTTATTTTGAAAACACGAGATTTTATGTTCTTACTACAAGTCTGCTATCAAAAGTATGCCAAGTTAGAAACGTAATTTACTAATATATGCTGTGCCCAAAAATAAAATATTATTATAACAAAGTGTAGAGAATAAATCAAAGAACTGAACTGTATACTTGTAAATTATCTTTTCATAAAAGTGTTCGACTTAGAAGTATTTGAATAACAAAAGTTAGAAAAATATAGCAAACTCTCGTCTGTACAAGTTGCGCGCGCATTCTCGTATGTCTCCCTATATTATAAAAGTCCGTTACGCTACAGATTTGAACGTTATGTGAGACCGTATTAGCAGTCACTTTCCCACGGTCCTACACAATAAACTGTTCAAATATAGCAAATTTGGTTTACAGGGGAAGTTAGCTTGAAGAATTATCTTTACAAAGATACCAAAATATCTATAAAAAACTATTGAGGTCATAAAGATCTCACGTGAAATAAATAACGCTGTTTATTGGTTGGAAAACTGACCAATTGCAAGGGTCTACAAAACCCCTTCTTACTTCAATACTATTGGTCCGATTTTTGATTTGATGAAAGTTTTGGATAGGGGAAATTGTGATGAATCCATTGGTACATAGGTTTAACTAAGACAACCTACTGGGCGGGTTTTAGAGATTGACAAAAGTTGAGTAATTTCGTTATGTTTTGTATGAATTTCCGGGCGCCGATTGATTTGTAGAAAACTAATTAACTGCAACGATGATTACGTATGTAAATATACGATTTAGGAAGAAATTTTAAATACAAAAAATAAAGTTTGAAACATTACCTTTCCAATGGTGTTTGTTTTTTTGAGATTGGAAGATTTTTAGTGGGTCAAATATTCAATACAATCACGCGTTACAAATGTGCTGTCATGATCGCACG
>JAGFPH010003165.1:32173-54396 GCA_018207615.1 Philaenus spumarius | reverse complement strand
ACTTAAAAATTATAAATGGTGTTCCACAGGGTTCAATATTAGGTCCTTTGTTATTTATCATTTACAAATAATGATATTACGCCAAATATTAAGCAATCTAAATTGACTCTGTTTGCTGATGATTCAACTCTGGCAATAACAAATTCAAATAAAAACCAATTAAAAGTAGATTTAGAGACTGACTTCAGTATAATGAATAGCTGGTTTAAGGCAAATAGCCTTCTTTTAAATATTAAAAAAACACATATAATAAACTTCCATTCAAATCACATCAGATCTTCTTGCGTTAATGATGAATATTTGCACACTATAATTACACCCACAAACACTGTAAAATTTTTAGGGTTGGTAGTGGATAATACTCTCTAGTGGAAAAACCATGTTTTGGACCTAACTGGAAAGCTAAATAAAGCATATTTCATAATACTTACGATAAAGAGAGTTATTGATATAGATACAACCATGATGGTGTACTATGCCTATGTTTATTCCCGGCTCTCTTATGGAATTGTATTTTGGGGAGATTCAATAAATAGTAAAAGAGTATTTCAAATACAGAAAAAAATTGTTAGGGTAATTTTCAATCTAAAATGCTACGACTCATGTAAACCACATTTTAAAAAGCATGGAATACTGCCCCTGCCCTGTATATATATATATATATTGAATGTAGTGTATTTTGTTAAAGCAAACTATTCTGATTTCCTAAAATATAAAACTGAACATGGCTATTCAACAAGAAGTAAAAATTTGTTCGAATATCCTTTACATAAGACCATAATGTTTGAGAAAGCACCAAACTATAAATGTATTGAAACATATAATAAAATACCCAGTAATTTCAAGCAAATTGAAAATTTAAAGACATTTAAAAAGGTGTTATCAAGATATCTGTTGGAAAACTGTTTTTATTCAGTAGGGGAGTTAAATGAATGGATTTGCCTGTGGCATTTTTGGAGGTGTAGTTGCTGTAAAAAAAATAATAGTTTTATTTTTAAACTTTGATATTGTATTGTTGAATGTTTTATATGTGTCTTTTAATGTATGTGTATTTAATAATTAATTGTAGTATATTGTGTATTGTATTGCATTTGACATGTCATCTGGCATTTTGGATTCTGTCCTGTATGTGCTGTTTTGTGACAAATAAATAAATAAATAAAATTTATTTAAATTTGAAACGTTATTATATTGTATGACTTCATAATATTGTTATAGTTAGATTTGGATATGTACAATATTTAGTTCTATTTAATAAATGCATGTGAAATAAAACCGTTCAAGTTATTAGCCATTGTTGTCATAATATAATTTCATACCAGTCAAAAATGCAGTAAATATTTAGACTGTCAAAAATCTTAGTTTAGAAACTGTATAAATATTACCAGTATGTTAAGAAAAAAACAAATATATATCTAATCTGACCTAGCTTGTCACAGTACGTTTTAAAGTCAAGTAATATATTAGATTTAGCCAAAAACTCCAAACAAAAACCTGAATGCAGACAAAAGTAAACTGTTCAATTAGAACACAACAACTTTTGTTGACTATTATGTTTAAACACATAGTAAACATGTAAATTCCTTTTTGATAGGAAACATATCAATATTTAGACCTATTTAAAGCAACCTGGCTTAACTGGCATGAATTTACTATACAACCCTACGCCAACAGAAATGCAACAATAAAAAGTAGGCTGAAGTTCTAACTTATAGTCTTTAGTCACAGTATGTTTACCTATATTTAACATTTGACAGTAGAATGTAATACAAGGTCATCGTCTGCAAAAATATCAGCCGAGGTTCGTCAATTTACGCCACTTAACTACCAAACTAAGTAGGCTATATTTTAAAGTCAAACACTAGTTGATAAACCATTTATATTTTGTTATCAGCTTGAGGACAGGGTCATGGAGAGAACTGTGGAGATTAGAGATCTTGGGGTCATTTTGTCGTCATCCCTTTCACCTGAATCCCATATTAACACTGTCTGCTCTAAAGCTAATAGGAATCTCGGTCTTATCTAGCGCGCTTCTAAATTTCTTCATCAACCAACAATACTGAGAATGCTCTATGTTGCTTTTGCTAGACCTCACCTGGAGTTCTCGTCAGTGGTCTAGTCCCCGTATCAGAAGACACTTATTAAAAGAGTTGACTGTGTCCAGACGAGATTTCTTAGACTTGTGGGAATCCGCCTCGGCTACCGCTACCAGCAAGTTCCTGTCGGTTTCATAGCCTCTCAACTCCGCTTGCCTTCCTTGGAGCTGAGAAGGAATGTTCAGGATGTAGTTTTCCTTGTGAAACTAGTCAAGGGAATGGTTGACTGCCCAATGCTCCTCGAAACTGTTAACTTTCGCATACCAGCTGCAAGGACTCGGTCAAGTGAATTATTTGCCAGACTTCATCATGGCACAACATATCAACTGAATAGTCCTATGGTTAGAATCCAGCGTAGAGCCAACCTTACTCCTATTGAACTTGACATCTTTAATTTAAGTGTTGAGGACATCAAAAGTATAGGGCCTACGTCTGGATGTGAACCTCGACCTCTGATATCATTATTTAAGTGTTGTAACTATTAAAAATTTATTGATTAATTTGTTTTATTGTTCATTTTTGTAATACCATGTAGTTTTTCCTAGAGTTGGTTAAATGAAATTGGCCTTGTATTTGTATTTTTATACATTATTTGTTATCTGATTGCTATGTTGCTGTTGTTTGATTGTTATATTATTATTATTATTATTCTATTCATTGTTTTCAGTGCATTGTATATCTTGCTAGAATGTTATTTTTGTTAAATATTTATTACCGTCAACCGGGGTTATTCTGACCCCCCGGGGGTAACATTGACCCTGGGGTCAAATATTTTTTTCGTTTTCTTTTTCCAATGTCAGTTATTTAAATTGTAAAAAAAAAAAAATCATGTTGAATGAAGTGGGGTTTGATCTATTATAAATATATATTTTTATTAAAAATAAAGCATTATAAACAACAACAAAAAATAAATAAAACATAACCTACAAAACAGTTGAATGGGTTTTCACTAAAAAACTTTATTAGCCCAGAAGAAACTGTTAACAGTAGCATTGTCAAAGTTTAATATCGTAAAGTATATGTATTTTCATGAATGTACCCATACTTACAAAACATTCCAGTCACTTAAAAAAACACCATAACAATTTTTTTTAAACATGGCAACATTGACCCCTCTTGATTTTTTCCATTGGGTAACTTTGACCCCATTTATGAATTCTACTGAACTGTTACTTCCCTACATTCAGTTATAATAAACTACATAACTATGTTTTTTTATATAGTATAATAGGTCTACTGTCATCAGTAATCAACTACCTTGTTTATTTTTGCCTATTAGTTAAGAGTGGCAACACTGTTTCATAGACATATCAGAAAAAAACAACATAACCTCTTGTAACCACATTGTTGTTTCAACCACCTGTTTATACTTTAGTTTTCAGTGAAACTTGTGATTTAAGAAAGCTTATTATTTTATAGGCATTGATTTTGTTTGTTTCAGAGTGAATATAACATATTCAGTGATAATTATAAAGTAGGCCTAGACCAAGTGTACCATATCAAGTGTTATAATAGCCCAATTACTTTTCAAGGCTAGGCCTAGGTAGTACCATTACCTCCCTTGTGCTTCTAAAATGCCTAGAACATACAATACATCCCCAGGTGCAAGACGCTACTTAGATGTGGAGGACAATGTATTGGAAGAAGTTATTGTTTTAATTAAAAGTAATAAAGAAACAATAAAGGGTGCAGCTAAAAAACTAGGCATTTCAAAAAACACTATAAGAAAGCATTTAAGAGCAAGTGGACCTGTCAAACCAGGATGTCCAACAGTATTATCATCCAAAGAAGAATCTATTTTGGCAAATGCTATCGCAACTACAGCCGATTGGGGTTTCCCTTTAGATATAACAGATATAAAAGTAATAACCAAAACCTTTCTTGATTCTGCTGGACGCAATGAAAAAAGATTTCAGGCCAACTATCCAGGTAATGAATGGGTTCATTCATTTCTAAAGCGAAACAGAGTTGTTCTCACATGCAGACTGGCAAACAACTTAACCCGTAGCAAGGCAGAGGTGACACAAGAAATGCTTAGCAAGTACTTTACGAACTTGGAAACTACTGGAAAAGATATACCAGCAAGCAATATATTCAATTATGATTAGTCAAACCTGTCAGATGATCCAGGAAGAAAGAAACTTATATTTCGCCGTGGTGTGAAGTATCCTGATCGTGTCATTAACCATACTAAGTCATCTACCACTATTATGATGTGTGGCTCGGGGTCCGGCGTTTTACTGCCTGTTTACGTAGTCTACAAGAGTGAAAACCTATATGATACTTGGACTCAAGGAGGACCAAAGGGTGCCCCGTGTTGTGTTGAACGGTGCTGTATGGGCGGGACATTCTACAACAGAACGAAGCATGGCTGGTTCGACAGTGTAGTCTTTACGGACTGGTTCAAAAAGGTACTGCTTCCACATGCTAAGAACCTAACAGGCACTAAGTTGATGATAGGAGATAATCTCAGTTCACACTTCACTACTGAAGTCCTTCAGCTATGTGAAGAAAATGACATAAAGTTTGTGTGCATACCACCTAACACTACACACTTAGCTCAACCGCTGGACGTGGGCTTTTTTCATCCCCTAAAATCTCGTTGGAGGAAAATACTAACACATTTTAAAATCAGCAACCCCCGATACTCAACGGTTCCAAAAGTAATGTTTCCGTCACTTCTTAATGAACTTCTCATTTCTCTACAAGATAACATTAAGAGTAATCTTCAAAATGGGTTCAAATCGTGTGGAATATTTCCGTTGAATAAGGCAGTTGTTTTGGCAAAACTACCATGTGTACAAGACGAGGCAGGTACAAAAGAGGCTGTTGCTGAATCGTTGGTGACTTACTTGAAGTCTCTTCGTGAAAAGAAAAAACCAGTAGTGCTTTCTAACACAAAAAAGAAGAAAATTAACATAAGCCCAGGAAAAGCTGTGTTAGCCACTCATGTATCCCCATTGGAGACGGCAAACAATGACAACAAGCCCGTTAAAAGGCCATCAAAGCAGAGAGTTTCTGACATGGCAAAGAAGTTGAAACTGTCTTCAGGTGTCACTGATTCAAACGAGCCACAGCCCTCTACCAGTACTGGTACTATTACTCAAACACTCAAGCAAGTTAAGACAAAGACAAACTTGAGTACAAAGTACGCAGAATCTTCATCAGATGACGATGACGAACCTGGAGTAAGAAAGATACCAGATCTTACTGATGAAAGTGATTTTGAACCAGAAGATCCTAGTCTTGAAGATGTGCTGCTCATCAAATGTGAGTGCGAGGAGCTCGTGCCAAATGACTTTATAGTTGTTAAAGTAATTGGAGGAAAGAGGGGAAAACAAAGTTTCCACTACGTTAGCATAGTGCAAAGTGTTGACAAACAAGAAAAGTGCGTAGAACTACTGGGACTTACGTCAGTAGACAAAGCTAAATTGCTTTTCGTTCCAAAAGAAAAGGACGTCTTTTCTGCTTCATTCACCGATGTTCTTGGGAAGCTACCATCGCCAGTGTTAGTACAGGAGGGCAGAAAGATTGTATACAAGTTTCCTGGACGAGTTTTGGTCAAAGAAATATAATTTTTACAAGCAATTTAACTTCTTACGGTACATGTGTTTTAATATGTTTCTTAATGATAATTATTCAATTTTATTAATTAAATGTTTTCTGTGTTCCGAATATGAGTGTTTTGTATACATGTTTCCTGGACGAGTTTTGGTCAAAGAAATGTAACTTTTACAAGCAATTTAACTTCTTACGGTACTTGTGTTTTAATATGTTTCTTAATGATAACTATTCAATTCTATTAATTAAATTTTTTCTGTGTTCCGAATGTGAGTGTTTTTTTCCTTGGAGTTTTTGGTTCAGAATAAATTTACATAATTTTGCCTGGGTATCATTGACCCCTCTTACAGGGGTCATACTTACAGAGTACTGTACTAACATTGACCACAGGAACCTTTATAATACATTTTTATTGCAATAAATGTGAGGGGTCAATGTAACCCCAAAGTATGGGGTAAGTTTGACCCCTTTTATTTAATTTTTTTTGAGTTATCTATGATGGATATGAGTTGAACAGTGCACTAGTTATATTTGTGTGGTTATATTCTACCATTAAAAAAATCCCCATGCATATAAATTTATATATACTAAATAAAAAGTACAAAAAACATAAAAAAAGGGGTCAAAGTAACCCCGGTTGACGGTGTACTTGTTGTTTATTATTAGTTGATATTAAGTGATCTGCTTTCTAAAGCACCAAGAACTATTTACATTAATATTTTGCAACAATCATGATATATGTATAGTTAGTATTAGTTAAAAAAAAGGATTTTCCATTAAATAAATAAATAATCTAGTTTGGTAGCTATTGATGATTGATCCTAATTTCATTGGTACTAGGCCAAGTATGCCTACATATAAGCTGACACAAGTACTAATATAAAGACACAAAAGTTAACCTTTTCCTATATATGTAAGGGATCTATACACTTCACTGATGGCGGAAATCAATTATAAACAATCTACAACAATATAAGAAATTCCCAAACCAAAAGTTGTTAATGAGAATTAACATTGAAAACTTTTGCTATAATTTACAGGAGATCACCAGCTAAACTAACAACTTTAATCACCAGATTTGTCTGCAAGTAAGAAGTGCTAACAACATAGGCTATAGTTCAGAAACTAAAAACATAGGCTAGGCCCTACTGTTATCACCAACAGCCATTGTATCTTTTTTTTATTTTAAAAACATAGGTAGGCCTACTGTAATCGATCAGGTTAAGTAAAAACCTATTAGACCTAGGTTTTTATTTTATTTTATAAACATACTGCTATCATCCATGTGGCGCAACTTTACTATTCGACTCTTAGGCTAACTTAGAGCTAACAGAAATGCAAAAATAATAATACAAAAATACCTAAAAGGTTCTAACCTAACCTATTTAGTCACAGTATGTTTGGCTAAAGATTATCTTGGTTGGCAAATATTTAATAATGCAATTTTATTCGGCGAAATTGTAGAATACCACTATTACTACTCGCAGTATCAAGGAAAACCAGCCTGATGTATTTCAGACTAAAAAACCAAAATAAAAATATTGGACCATCCCTTATGTTGGGTGGGACCGAAATCGAGGAGGCACAGTCAGCAAAGTTACTGGGTATGATTGTTGACAGTAAATTATGCTGGGATAGTCATATTGATAGCATTTGTCGAAGGTTGTGTTCAGGAATTTTTGTGTTACGAAATCATTTGGTAGCCTTGGTACTTTAAAAAAAGCCTACTACGAGCTGCTCTACCCACATCTTAACTACGGAGTCTTACTGTGGGGAGACTCATCATTTCAAAATGTGCAAAGGTTATTTATAATGCAAAAAAAAGCTGTGAGGCTTGTAAGAGGTCTACACAAGTTGGAATCCTGTAAAAGCACTTTCAAGAAGTTGGAAATACTCACACTCCCCTGTATGTATATCTTCCAAACAATTTTTTACATAAAATTTAAATGTATTCCAATATTAAGTAAAGGTGTACATAATCACAATACCAGGCAGGAAGATGTCTTACGGATAAGACAGCACAGACTTGAAAAGTCTAAAAACTTCCTTCTCAAGCAGGAGTTACACTTATTAATAAACTCCCACAAAAAAATTAAAATTATCCAAGACCAGAAAGCCTTTAAGAAAAGTCTTCGACAACTCTTGGTGGCAAACTCCTTTTACTCGGTGGAGGAATTCCTCAGCCACAAGTGGTAGGTAGGTCGAGTGTGGGGGATGAATCTGGTTGATTCTGTTTATATTTGGGATTTCTTATCCAGGGATTGCATTATTGTCCTACATGTTAGTAAATTGTAATTGTAAATTGTAGTAAATATTTATTTTAAATTAATTTTTAATTATTTTTAGTAACTGCTTTTATTTTATGTTAAATATAATGAATTTGCGCAGTATATTTTTAAGAGTGTACGTGTACGGTAATTAATCTGATGAAATATGTAAATAATACTTCATAAATTGTGTTGATTGTTAGTTTTTAAATTGTTTTTGTGTGGTATTGTTTAATTATCATATATTCGGACATGTCTAGGCCTATACAATGTAAAATTGTCAACGGACAAATAAAATTGAATTGAATTTCAGCAGAGGTGTCAACCTATGAGCGAAAAATGTCTAAGTAATCATATTGTTTAGGCTATTTATATTATCAAATCAATGTTTTAAACTAAATGTAGGGCGTAACTTTACTATTCGACACTAGGCTAACCTAAAGCTAACAGAAATGCAAAAATTATAATTAAAAAAATACCTAAAAGGTTCTAACCTAACCTATTTAGTCACAGTATGTTAACCTGTATTGAACATTTAACAGTAGAATGTAAAACGTCGTTGTCTGCAAAAATATTAGGCTAGAGTCAAATAGTAAAGTTACGCCACCTAGGCTAAGTAAAAACATTGTAGCATAGTAGCCTAGTGCGATCGCATAGGATTTAGGCCTATGTATGGAATAAAATATTTTCGCAAAACTCCAATAGGCCTATGGCTTATTTATTTGAGTCCAATAAATTTATTCTTTCACAATGACGTTATGTTCAATTTGGCAAAGTTAATCAAGTTAAGGGCGTAACTTTACTACTCGACTCTAGACTAATATTTTTGCAGACAACGACATTGTTTTACATTCTACTATTAAATGTTGAATACAGGTAAACATACTGTGACTAAATAGGTTAGGTTAGAACCTTTTAGGTATTTTTTTAGAGTCGAAAAGTAAAGTTGTGCCCAAGATTATTTGGTTTAGTTTTAAACGTTTTGTAAGATTATTTAGGCCTAAAATGTTTATCTTTTTGGTAATTAATTAATGACTGCCACTAATTGTATTAAGATTTTACAAAACTAAACAAACAATTTTGCAATCCATATAATTTGCCGAGAACATGTAGGCTAAGTTACCTTACAAGTTTTATCAATATTGTTAAAACTAGGCGTAGGCCTAGGCTAGTTTTGGTACGGATTTTACACATTTTGTTCGAAAGATATCAATATTAAAGGTAGTTAAACATAATATAACAGGCCTACTATAAAACTAAGTAAAAGACTGTAGTAGATTGTTCAAATTAGATTTTGGCTGCTAAATTATTTAACAAAATGTAGGCCTGTCGGTTAGATAACACTGCTTGTAAATATAACCTTAACACAGACTGATTTCGAACACTATTGACAACCTGCTAAAGAAAGTATTCACAAAGTAAACTAATTTATTTATTTTCATGATCTTTCAAAGCAATTTATTGTATCAATGAAATCTGCGTTCATAAACACCATACTTGAATCAAGAAAAAACATTACACCTCAAGTCCTCAAAATCTCAAAACAGGTTAAGTAAGTACAGTGAAGTTGTCTTCTGCTAACATTCAATTTTATTTTTATTATTTTGATCACAGGTGCGCACTGAACTGCATGGGACCATGGCATAGATCCGATTAATAACTCACATGACACAAGTAATTAATTATCAAAGGTTTTACGGGTTTTACTATGCAACAACAACAAACTATTCGACTTTAAATAATTTTATACATACTTTATACATTCGTAATACGTTAATTGTTAGAATTTACCTCCGGAGGCAGTTATTAAGGATTCACATAGATGGAATATGGAAGCAGTAATTATTAAAATTTACATATAAACAAATAACGAGTATATACACATTTTATGGAATATAAACATTAAACAGATTATTCTGGAGATATATTCCAATAGGAATGAACCCGTGAAAATAACTTTAATGCGATATATTCCACTTCTAAAGTGGAAGCATTATCTCATAAATTTTTAATGTGAAGCAGTTACTAATAAATGCTATAAATATATATATATATATATATATATATATATATATATATGTACGCAACGCGAATATACTACATAGCACTTCTTATTGGGAGAGGAAAAAGCATCAAACTCGCGACCGTCACCGCTCGAGATATAGTATGTATGTATATATATATATATGATATTTGTGTTATATGTATATTAAATACCAAAGTCAGCAAAGTCATTAATGTTTTAAATTATTTTATTAACACCTCCTCCTCCTCTAATATTAGTACGGACAAAAAAATATAAATTGGTCATAGAAGTTATCACTTCCAACGTGTGGTCTTAAGCACACTATTTTATTTTTTACTTTAGTACTGATATTTTGTTCAAAAGCAAATTCGTAGACAATATTTGAACATTTTATTCTTATTACTAAACTATTTATTAAATATTAACCTGTTGGGAAATGAGAAGATAACCAAATTAAAACAAGAAATGTTTTAATGTTTAAAAAGAAAATAAACTTTACGGATCTCACAAAAAAAAAATGAAGAGAGTAAATACTAGCGTAAAACTGATGTCACGTGCTGTGTTAAAGATATTAGATTTTAATAAGTGTTAAGGGTCGATCATGTAGGCCTAAACTAAATTCGCCTCTAATTGCATTATATTTGGATAACCTAATAGAACTCCGATCCAATGCATTATTTCAATCCACTGGAAATTAGACGATAGTTGCGCGATCTATGGGGGAAACGACGAAAACGGTGTGTAGCACCCAATGCCTTGAATGATTTCTCTCTAGAGCTACCCCGCGGCGCTATCATGCAATATTTTCCCGACAACCTTTTCTTCGCCACACTGCCGCCGTATGCATGCATGATTTATTTTATTATTCATGATCTATGCTAATTGTTCGCTTGTAATGTATGAATCATTTATTTAACTTTTTTATTACGCGGGGTCCTCTGGATCCCCCTGAGAGGAACCGAAGCGCAGTCCAATATCCGAGATCGCAAGGTCGTGAGCCGGGGGGAGGATGAAAACAAATTCCGTTAATATATTTCGTAACGCAGATAGCTATTCAGCCATATGATTTTAAAACGAACTGAACAATTATAATTTTAACCTTGGTTAAAGAAACTCTTAATTCAGAAACCAAGTTCTGGCAAACCTCAGGAACATAATTGATTCTGCTAACTTCCAATTCCTGAAGTTTCCCTACACAATTTTCGAAACGCCCTGTGCCTAAACAATTATTATTAAACGGTGACATATTGTTTATGGCGTCATAAATGTCAGGTGTTAACATGGTTAAGTGACAAGTGTTATCGAGTTTCCTGTATGATCAAAAGGCAATAACGACTGATTATCGGTGCATAGTAAAACACGTGCGTTGCATAATTCAGAACGCCCTACACTCCCCTCTGTAGCGGTGATGTAGGATCTATAATCTACGCTTAATATCAGGACAGAACGTTTTATTATTAGCGAATTACCATAAGAAAGTTGAGCTATTGGAGCGACTCTTATGATAAAACCTAAGGTCAGGAGTGGTCAATGAGCACCGATCGTGTTCCCCAGATCACGTTTTGGGTTGTTATTAAAAATGTTAAAATGTATTTGCACTTTAAAGGCCAGTATTTTCGTCCGATTTGGTCCAAATTTGGTTCACACGTTCATTTTCGAAGTCGCTTGGACGATTTTTTTATCCAACAAATATTCAACAACCGAAAACACGTTTGTTGCCCGGAAGTTACAATTTAAAATAAAAGCTTTTACTAGAATGAAATTTGTTGGTTTTGTATTAAAATAATATATATAGATTGTTCAGCACATTTTGCTTTTTTACACGATCTTATAGCCCCTCTGGTTCCCCCAAAATCTATATAAAAAAAGAAGAAAAGCGAAGCAAGTTGACAGCTGCGAGCAAAGCGAATAGGATCCACCACTCTACCATCCAAGTGCCTCTGTCCATGTACCGTCTCCCCGGATCTCTGCAGCCCTCCTAATTCACAATTTTGTTATTGTGATACTGATCCAAATACATTTAGATCATACGCAAAAGAGTCCGCACAATTAGCAATTCAACTGCACCAATTGTACGCCCTCAACTGAGCACAAGATTTTACTCCGTCACTCAGAAATAATAACCGCTCCAGCTCTTCCAGTCGGAAGCACAGGACAGTCGCAATAAGGTTTCCTAGGGCTTAAGGCTCTAAGCATAGATCATGAATAATAAAATAGATCATGCATGCATACGGCGGCTGGGTGGCGAAAAAAAGTTTGTCGGGAAAATATTGCATGATCGCGCCGCGAGGTAGCGCTAGGGAGAAATCGTTCAAGGCATTGGTGCTACACACCGCTTCCGACGTTTTCCCCATAGATCGCGCCACTATCGTAGAATTTCCAGTGGATTGAAATAGTGCATTGGATCGGAGTTCTATTAGGTTATCCAAAGTTATCCAAATACAATGCTCTAAGCGAGAAAGCACTCCCGTTTAAATTTACGACCTGAACTAAAAAATAAAAATTTTTCAGTAAGTGAGAAAGTTTTAAAATATTATTAATTTGGAAAAAAAGAAATGTTCATCTTTATTGATTTTATAACTACCTATGTTTAAATCTACGGTCGCATATGAGTGAAATTTCAGAGAAAGGATTTTTCAATAATACATCACTTTCTGTATTTCTTCCAACAATGGTCAATCTATTCAAAAATCGTATTTGATGTATTTTTCCATTCCGAGTTAAATGACACCACCCCTAGATCGATACGAGTAACAGTTGTTCTCAAGATATGGAGTTCCCCCCCCCCCGTTTTTGGCCTATTTGCCCCATTGTGCTCCGTACAAATCTGCTGAGCAGTTCTATACGGTCTTTAAGGCTCGGCAGGAGTGAAAAATTATTTCTAAGTCAACAACAGCTCTCCAAGTGGCAGAGATGTACACTACTAACAGTGAGTTTGTGTGCGTCTCATTTGTCCGGTAGCACATATAGGGCGGATTCATAAAGGCGTCAATTAGAGGGTTATCCTGACTGTAAACGTACTGAAATGGGTATGCGTGACAATGTATGTGAGTATGTGTTATTAAACACAGCTTTCTCTCACTCATTCAAAAATTAACGACAATGTTATTTTTCTAGTAATCCTCCATGAGAATGAAGTTGATGTGATAACCACCAGAGTGCAGGCTAAACACTCGAGTAAGAACACAAATTCGGTGCGTAAATGCTTCCACAATAAAGCAGATTTTTCCGTCATATTATACTATCAAAATTTATTGAAATTACTTTTATTTTAAAGATAATTAATTATACTTCGAATGTGGAGAGCTTTTTACATATTTGATATTTAAATTATTGAATAAGAAAAAAATCGTAAACTTTGATTTTGAGTTAAGTCAAAGAATAAATTTAGTTAAAAACACATTTAAAAAACTAAATGATATGCACATTCGGACGATCCTAACCTTTAAAATTACATATTCAGAATTTTTTTTGATCATTATTAGACCTATTCCAGTAAACTTGCTGCGCGTTTAAAATTGCTCTTATGGGAGTTGATATTCAAGATGGTGGCTGGGTCTGCCGTACCTGATGAAATCAGTGTTTCGTATACTACCTAGTCGTTCAACTTGGCAATACCAGACGGCTGATTCTAATTCAAACGTGTTTCTGTTTCATGTTAGACATTTTTGTAAATACTGTTTATCTGTGACGATGGGTAAGCGCCTCGAAGAACTAAGTAGGATCAATCTGACGTAGTGGATGACGAAGTACTTGAAAGGTTTTGATCTGCCATATTTAATTGTGACTTATTTTCTTTTATATATACTGAATTTACTTCGTTTTTATTATTGCCACGCTCTGTTATATAAAGAGATTGCTGGAGTGCGACAAAGCGTATCAGAAATAATCGTTCTACTGAGGAAATGCACTTTCGCGTGACCGTACGTTTTTCAGACGATGAAAGTAATTCTTTGAACAAGTTAGATGTTGCAGAGAACAATATTCAAGTAAGACATTCGAGTTTTAAATCGGTTTTGACGGTCGTAAATGTATCGAATATTTCACATATTCACATATTGTCTTATTCCTGTTTTATCGCTGTGAGTATAATCTTTGCCGTGTACCTAGATTTCGAGTTTACAGTTTCACTTAGCGTTGTGATTGCACTGTAGAATGCAGCAGGACTTATGTCAAAAGGAGGACCTGTATTCAGAAAACCTCCGCACTAGAACCTCGAAAGTCAGGAACCACCCCAACTCCGTATTGGGAGTATTTTCAATGAACAATGCATTGCGTTATTTTAGGCCTATGTGCGTCCGCTTTAAAATATTAGTAATTATAACGTAGAAAGGTTCAAAAATAGAAAATGGAGTAATTTCTACTCATTTAGGCAATAAATATAAAAAATAAAAGGTCAGCTCGTGTTGTCGTGATCACATTTACATTGAACCTGACACTTCCTCGCTTTGTTATTGCATTGTTTTACCATTACTGCTGATCATTCCAATCTCCGGAAATGCTGAATCTTTTAACTTACTCTGCATCTGAACTCTAGTAAGATAATAGATAGCGTCAGTTCCGCGTATTTCCGATAGAATTGTCTGAAGTTAGGTCTGAAAGTATGAAATACTTGTAACCAGTATTATTATCACCACTTTGTATCGGTTACAAACCCACATCCAGTGTACATGTGGGTGGTTCCAGACCGTGGATCAGGATCCTCAGTCGCTAACCTTCACTCTCGCGCAGTGCACGAAGTTTCCAGTGTATCAGTCAGGTTAGATGTGTAACAGTTGTTTGCAAAGTGTTTAAACGTAAATAATATTTAGGGATAGCTTTTAAAATCTTCATTAGATTTGACGTGTTGATTAGGTTGTAATGTAGTGTTTAGGCTTACTTGAGTTTATGTAATTTGTGAGCAAACTTTCATCTTACAACAAACATGTTACCGGTACTTTGAAAAAAATATTATCGAAAAGTTAAACTTACGAGTTAGTATACGATTAAATCGATTCTCATTGTTTTTGTTTAAAATGTAATTAGTTTGTACTGCTCTATACGCTGTGTGACCAATATGCTACTGCTTAAGGTGACCGCCACCAGAAACATACTTTTTTTTTATTTTTATGATTTAAACTTTGAATTAATTTTTATACTGTTTAGTACAACTAAAAAGAATGATTTGGTGGGAGAAACTTTTTCCCCGCACATTTATGTATTTTAAAATTCCAAATTTAAATTTTTTTATCGTTTTTTGAGGTTTTTTAAATTTTGAATAACTTTTTGTTTTGTTTTTTTAACTAATATTTTTAATATTTTGTAGACTATAATATAAAGAAACTTTTTGGATGTGGAAAACCATGTGCTGTTTCTAACAAAAAAGTTATAAGGTTATATTTAAAAATATATTTTTCAAACTGTTTGTATTAGTATACAACAAATTTAATTTAGTAATTTTATGGCTATACTGTTTTCTATGCCCAAAAATTTTCTAAATATATCCAAGATAAAGTGGTAAAAATTTAAAATGCCTAGGTCTAGTACTTTAGATTTTATTCAAACATAAGTTAATCCAAACATGGAAAAGTAAACCTTCGGGAAACGGAGTTCAAAGTTTCAATATAGTGTAATCGCGAATTGCACTACTTTTTTATTTAATTTTTTTAATATGAAAAAATTATTACAAAGGCCTAAAAATGTGCACACATACTTAGAAAAGTATGTAAAATACAAATATTAAATACAATTTTTTTCAAAAAATTATGATTTTTGGTGGCGTATCGCCTTAACAATTCGGTTCTGAATCACAATAATCTTGAAATTTGTTTCAATATTCAGGTTCTTTCAAAAGTGTTTAATATACAGGGTGATTCAGAACTATGCGCCAATGTCTGGGAAGCTCAATCTATAGCTAAAAATAAGAAAACAAAGTTCATAAAACATAGGCCCAAAAACGCTTTGTTTTCCAGATATCTGCCATTTTGCTTTTTGTACAAGATAATTCATATCTAGAGAAATGTTTGACTGACTGAGTTCAAACTTGGCATGCAGTTTAACCTAACAATGATATAACTCACAAAAAATAAGCTATAATATTCAATCATTCGTTTCAAAATTTCAAACCTAAATTACCCCAAAACCGTAATGTCAACAATAAATGTCAAAAGATCTTGTTTGTAGCCCTTTTAATTCCCTATCGAAGGGTGTAACTGTCAAAACAATCAGATAAAGTATAATACGCGAGGGTAATGAGTATAATATCGTATACAATTTTTGATAGTTTCATTCGAGTGGGATCAGTAGCCTACACATAGTCTAATCAAATTAGCTCTGGAATAGCTTCGTTTCAGAAAAAAATATACGGTACCAGGAACTGGCACATACTTTCTCACAAACATATTAAAATTATTAAACAGATTCACTGTGACTTCATAATTGTAGGTGGGATAGGACAGGTGATTTATTAAAGTGACTTATTATTATTATCTAGAGAGAAAACTATTCGATCGATTTCGAACAAATTTGCAACAAACACGTCAATTAGGCCTGTATACAGGGTGTTCCCAAATTATTTTTCCAGACTTCCACAAATTGTTCCTTTGGTCAAAACAAGAACAAAACTTCCAATAAACATAGGTCCTAAAACGCTTAGTTTCCTAGATATCCGCCATTTTGTTTTTGTACAAAATAATTCATATCTAGAGAACGGTTTGACTGATTGAGTTCAAACTTGGCATGACGTTTAACCTGACAATGAAATACCTCAAGAAAAATAAACGATTAAATCCAATCATGCGTTTCAAAATGGCGGCTGTTTGAAAATTTCAAACCTAAATTACTCAAAAACCGTACATTTTAACGAAAAATTTCAAGATACCTTTTTTGTAGCCCTTTTGATTCCCTATCGGATGGTGTAACTGTCAAAACAATCGGATGAAGGATAACACTTAAGTTATGTATACTAATTGGTTTGTTCAACCCGGCATCCTATACCAAGAAAGTAAATACTACAATATTGTATGGACATTTGTTGCCATTACCTTTTAATTTAGCTATTATCCTTCATCCGATTGTTTTGGAAGTTACACCATCCGACAGGGAATAAAAAGGGCTACAAAAAAGGTATCTTGGCATTTTTCGTTATAATGTATGGTTTTTGAGTAATTTAGGTTTGAAATTTTCAAACAGCCGTCATTTTGAAACGCATGATTGGATTTAATCGTTTATTTTTCTTCAGGTATGTCATTGTCAGGTTAAACTTCATGCCAAGTTTGAACTCAATCAGTCAAACCGTTCTCTAGATATGAATTATTTTGTAAAAAAAAAAACAAAATGGCGGATATCTAGGAAGCTAAGCGTTTTAGGACCTATGTTTATTGGAAGTTTTGTTCTTGTTTTGACCAAAGGAACAATTTGTGGAAGTCTGGAAACATAATTTGGGAACAACCTGTAGATGCACGAAAAAGTTTTTGAAAATTTTTGAAAAACAACCCCTTTATGGCCAAAAAACCCCCAAAAATCAGTTATTATTATTATTAGCTAAACGAGAATTTTTAGAAAGATGCGGTTTTTGCATATGGTAGGGTACATTAAAGGCTACAAATAAGCCAAATTTTATCAAAATCATTAGAGCCGTTTTTTTATAAAAAAATAATAACTGACTTTTTTTCCAAAAGGGGGGTTGTTTTTCAAAATTTGTCAAAACCGTTTTTTGTGCATCTATACAGGCCTACTTGACATGTCTGGTGCAAATTTGTTTGAAATCGATCGAATAGTTTTCGCTCTAGCTTTGTATAGGCCTACATACAGACAGACATTTTGTAAAAAACACTTTTTTGGGCTCAGGGTGTTCCAAAACGGATATTTCCACAAAAATCTCAACATCGATTTTTTTTGCGATCACTATACTTTCTCTATACTATAGTATAGTGAGAAAGTAAAAGTAAACAGCTCTGAATCTAGCTGGAAATGGTTTTAACCTATAGCCGTTTAGGGGGTAATAAGGGTTGAAATGGTAGGGGTGAAAATTGTTAATTACCTCCCCAAAAAATATGTATTGCTACCAAACTGAAGAATATAAGAAACTTTCTAGTTTAAGATATTTTGACATAACCTCAAAATCTCCAGTTAAATACTCGAAATTATTTTGTTCTCGGTCAAAAAGCTTCTAATTTTGAAACTATTAGGGGAAAGTGTGAGTTCTACCCCTGATCGACTGTAGGAATTATAAAGGGATCGGTCCTGATTCGGTTCAGCTCGATTCAGAGCCGTTTACATTTTTCCAGAAGAATCCTTCGTTAGGACTAACAAGTGGATTTTAATAACTTATGATGATACCTACTGTATGCGTCGATTAGTTCTTTATAAGGCGATCAACATGGCCAATATGGAGAACTTAAATCTCATCTAATAACACCACTATGTATAAACAGACTTGGAGAAAGAATTTGTGTTTAATAAAACTTGGCAACAAAACCGAACTGGTTTTACAGTCGGTACCATTAGGTCTCGATGTTTGCATAAGGAGGAGTTAAGGTGTTGGTGATGTCATTCCGCAAAAACACGCCTTACGTCATGCTTCAGTGTTCCTGGTATTCTAGTACTTTGTCATTTCCCTTCCACCCAAGCCTGTCTACCTGTCATTTTTGCCGGCGTTGTTATTAGTAGATTATGCGGTTAGAGCTGATTTTCGAGGCCACTTTCGTTTGTCTATAATCTCACGATACAGTCGGCTAGTAAAGATGCGTCCTTGTTGTTTGAAAACTCGTCTCGATTGGCCAAATCTCGATCCGTTGTTTTTACTTTAGGATTTATTAAATGTGTTACAGTTATCTAATTTTAATATAAGTTATCTGTAGTCGATACAAAGTTTCGTACAGATTTTTTTACAAGAAATGTATGTTACGAGGATTTTTTGAAAATATCTCTGAATTCAGTAAAATCCAAAATCATCATAAAACATAGGGAGTTTCATAAAAAAAGTTTAAAGTTGGCCGCCATTTTAGTATATAAAAACATTAAAAACTTTACTTTAAAATGAGAACTTGTAATTTAATAAACAGAGGCCTTTCGTTAAACAACAATTTGAACCATGACGACCAACAGCTGTATTATGGTTTTAAAAAATTAACGAAAATCGTATATGATGATTTTAATAATATATGAGTTATTTGCTTGTTTTAAAATGCTTTATTAGTGTTAAGAGCGTTTTTATTGGTTCAAAACGTTTCAATACCAAAATACCATCCGCTCAGATATTGTGTTTTTAAAACTTTATACCCCTCTAACTTTTAAACGGTTAGTTGTATCAAAAAAACAATAAGAACAAAAAGTCTTAAAATAACTCGGAAAATCCAAAATCATCATAAAATAAAGGGTGTTCTTTAAGAAATTCGAAGGTTGGCCACCATATTGGAAAAATGGCGGGTAAGATAACAATTTCAGTTACCAAATTAAGCAGAACAAAAAGTCCAGGGGAGTTACTATTTAACTTTTTTTTAATAGCTCTTACAGATTTCAAGAGAAGCAGCTGGCACACTTATATCAATCACCCTGTATAAATAGTTTTAAAAAGGCCTTACTACTAAGGATGGTATTTTTGTATGCAAACGTTTTGGTCCATTGGAAATGTTCTTAAGACGAATAAAGCTTAGTTTAAGCGAACAAAAAACTTTTTTTTTAAGCTTAATCAACAATCACTTTTTTTGCTAACTTTGTAAAACCATCATACAGAAGAATTACGAGACAAAACTACAAATTTGCCATGCGCGAATAAATTAAGTTAGTAACAGGTTGTTCGTTATCAGCTGTTTGTTATGAAATTTTCTTGAAAATAACTTTAAAACTTTGAAACTAAAAAAACATTGGAAACTGTAGGTCTACTTTAAAATGAGACGTTGTAATAGAGTGGTTTGGTTAAACAAGGAGAACCAACAGCTGATAAAGAGCATCCTGTTGCCTACATCATTTTTCATGTGTGATAAATTTGCAGTCTTGTCTCATAATTACTGTGCATTATGGTTTTACAAAACTAACAAGAATCGTGTTTTTTTTATTTTTAAAGGTTATGTATTTATCTAAACAATGTTTTATTCAAGGAGTCCTTTCATAGGAT
This sequence comes from Philaenus spumarius, assembly GCA_018207615.1. Lineage (NCBI taxonomy): Eukaryota > Metazoa > Arthropoda > Insecta > Hemiptera > Aphrophoridae > Philaenus > Philaenus spumarius. The sequence goes on along the minus strand of JAGFPH010003165.1, from coordinate 34,350 downwards.
CAAAACGTTTGCAAACAAAAAGTCATTCCGCTCAGTTTGGGGTTATTAAAATTTATACACCGCAACTTCAAAACCGTTGGTCATATAAAAAATCCAAGAACGAAACATCCTTAAAATGACTTCTAAAGTCCAATATCCCCATAAAATATAGGGTGTTCCATAAAAATTTTAAAGTTGACCGCCTTATTGGAAAGGGCCTACCATTAGAAACATTTCACCTACATATTTTTCAATTTTTCAAAAACATTTTTTTTAAATTACATGTTAAAAGTTTGCTGTCAAATTTATAGTTTATTAGGGGAAACCCCTGCGTGCTCCGCACGCCAACCCTGTAGGAACCTTCTATACACATAATCGTGTTATCTTTTCTTTAGAATAAAGGTGTAGGATTAATAATAACTCCAAAGCTAAGATGGTAAATAAGGTTAAATGTTCAAATCAAATTAGTTCGTATATTTTTTAACAGCAGTTAAAAAGAACCAGCAAGTTGCAGTTGAAATATTATAGCAAACAGCTGATTCATCTGTTATTTTATTCAATCGGTTGCTATGGTAATAAATGTAAATACATGTGTTGGTTCATCGGTCTAGGCCTAACCTAAGATTTTTTCAGACTAAATATACAAATATTGGAATAAAAAATGTTTTTATCAAAATGAATTATAGTCTGTTACTCAGGGATGCTGTAGCTTTTTATTAGGGATGATGTAACTATTTTTGCAATGGGTTCAGTAGTTCCAGAGATTACCCCCTACATACAAACAAACAAATTTTACCTCTTTATAATACATTAGTATAGATAAGATACCAACGGTGGCCCATTTAAAAAATACACCCTTTATTTCACGTAATTTTACTTAGGCCTACCACCTCAAATTATATATATGTGGTACCTTTCTAAAAACTCTATCTCAAGTAAAAATCTGAAAAACTCAATCGTCTGCAATTATTTTTTATCGGAAATCTCCACGACAAAAGTTTTTTCAAACAATCAACTTTTTTGCCGAAACGTAAATACAAAACTGCCGATAACACATTGTACAGTTTGTATTAAGCATTTATTCATTGTTTTTCTCTATTTAAATTGTTCCCAACTATACAAAACAACAGTCATTATTTTACACAGATTAAGTAATCAAAATGTAATAAAAACCGCCACTTAATCCCCGAGATACTGATGGTTTATAGTTTTCCAATTAGATTCAGTGAGTCATTGTGTTGCGTGCTAAGGTTATCCGTGAGAGTAGTCAGTGACTAGAGACTCAGTGCGCAGCTAGTGTCCGAGTGTCCAACATCCAACATGGAGCCTGAGGAGTCTATGTGGAAACAGTTGTACGATAAAATAAGTGAAAAACCGTCAGAGGAACAAACCGAACACGATATTAGGTGAGTGTAGGTTAACTTTGACGTGGATGCTGTATTTTATTTTCTTATCGTTCTTTACATAAGAGTAATGATAAGTATTTCTGTTACGTCAGTTTGTGTTATCAGATTGAAAATTAGACTCGTAAAATATAAATACTACAATTAAATAATACAAATGCTAATTCCTCGTGTTTGGTTAGGTTAAGAAATTTTGTTTTCGATGACTTCAGTTTGATCTACGTTACACGAGTTGAGATTGGTTGTGTAAGATAAGGTTAGGTTAGGGTAGATTTGGGTTGGGTGTATTGTGGTTCTAATTTAGTTTACGACAGGTTTTGGCTGTACTAAGTAAGATCGGGTTAGGTTAAATAAGATAAAGTCAGTTTGAATTAAATTATGTTAAATAAGGATGCTTTTGGTTAGGTTGGTTAAATTAAATCGAATGTATTGTGGTTGCTAGGTTGGATAAATTATGTTTGTTAAATTAGGTTGGGTTTAGATTTAGTTCGGTTGGGTAGTTTCAGGTTGGATGCATTGAGGATCAGGTTAGGATTCAATTAAGTTAGATTTAATTAAATTATATTAGGTTAGGTCATGTTATGTTTCGTGTTAAATTTCGTCAAATTGGGTTGTTTCTATTGTGGTTAGGCCAGGTTGGATTAAATTATGTTAAATTAAGATGGTTAGGTGGTTTGAAGTTGGATGTATTCTGGTTAGTTTTGGTTAGAGAAAATAGGTTAGGTTGGATTATTTTATGTTAAATAGGTTAGGTCACGTGATGTTTCAGGTTGGATGCATTGAGGATAGTTCAGG
>JAGFPH010003165.1:14061-32163 GCA_018207615.1 Philaenus spumarius | reverse complement strand
GTTAGGATAAAATTAAGTTAGATGTAATTAAATTATGTTAGGTTAGGGGTCATGTTGTGTTAAATTTCGTCAAATTGGGTTGTTTCTATTGTGTTCAGGCTAGGTTGGATTAAATTATATTAAATTCATATGGTTAGGTGGTTTGAAGTTGGATGTATTCTGGTTGGTTTAGGTTAGAGAAAGTAGGCTAGGTTGGATTATTTTATGTTGATTAGGTTAGGTCAGGTGAGGTTTTAGGTTGAATGTTGTGGTTAGTTTAGGTTAGGTTGGATGGAATGGTTGAATTAAACTACGTTAGTTTAAGTTAGGTTATGCCATTTTAGGCTGGATTAAATTTCGTAAAATTGGGTAGGTTGTATTGTGGTTAGATGAAGTCAATTATGTTCGATTCAATAATGTCAAATGAGGATGGGTAAGGTAGTTTTAATTAGGGTATTCTGATTAGTTTAGGTTAAAGGAGGTTAGGTTAGGTTGGATTATTTTATGTTAAATAGGTTAGGTCAGGTAGTTTTAGTATGGATGTATTGTAGTTGGTTTTAGTTGGGTAAGATGAAAGCAGGTGAAGTTGTATTAAATTATTCATGGTTTAGGTTAGATTGGATTAAATGAGGTTAAATTAGATTGAACGTATGGTGTTTAGGCTAGGTTAGGTCAAGTAGTTTTAGTATACAACTTTTATAAAATTTTCATTTTAAAGCGGAAAATAGTGGAAATACGGGTGTTGATTCCCAGTCCTACATCAGATAAACTGCTGATCTTATCAAAAGCTTAGCAACACATGTTTGTTTACATTCATTACCTTAGCAACAAACTAAGCAAATTTATAATCACTTTATTGTTATTCATAGCCAACAGTTAAATTAAATCAATCACAAACAAAAATCAGTGAAACACGCTTAGGCCTACTGTATTACAATTCAATTCAAACATCTGTTGTTACATATTATTATAAATAAAACAGATGATTTGGATCAAAAACTTAACGTAAATTATAGGTTAGACCTACAATTAACCAAAACACGTTTATTTGCAACCGATTTGGAAAATTTAAAATCAGGTAAATATTCTTCAAAACTAACAGTTTTTTTTCGATTAGGTAAAAACAAACAAAAGGCTTACTGTAGATCTATTATAAGTCAAACATCTGGTTTTACATATTATATAGTTTCCTTTAGTTGGTAATATTAAAATTTGTTTGAAATGTAGTTTATTGATTATTTAAATTTTAATTGTAAAATTACATCGCATGCCGCAATTCTAATTATCGTATTTGGTCATATCTATTTCGATCTCCATCTTACATTAGCTATGCATAGGTAATTTCCGTGAAAATATCAAAATATACAATAATCTGTTTGCATTGGCTTCGACAAGGGTGGCCCAAGGAGTGACCTAAGCGAGCATGGGTGGAGCCACTAGTTGATTATGAAATAGTAAATTAGGTTGTCGTTTATAAAGCTATCAATAACACTTCCTAATAAACAGATAGGCTGCATGCTGGATCAATTTTAATCTTATCTTATCGCCCTTTTTACAACCATAATAATGTACTTTTAAATGCATTTATTAATCAGATTATAGATAAATAGTTTCCATTAAATCATAAATTAGGTTTTGATGAAAATAAAAATATCAATGAAATCAATTATTACAGCTATGCTATGGACCTTTAAAAGTCATACAACTGAAATGTAAACCTCTTACATAAATATATAGATTTTTTCTTGTATATATACATAAGAACATTTCCTGAAACAAATTGCAACAGCCACTATTTTTTAAACTCGCCGTTCTGAATGTAAATGGAACATTAGTGTTGGGGATCAGTGAAAGGAGATGACGGTCCCAATCACCGGATGAATTAAAAACTCTTTTTCATAAAAGTTTGGTTCAGCTATAGTTTTTCTGGAAATTATATGAATACCTATACACCTATGGATTTTTGTTGAAATTTAGTTACAAATAGAGGGGGTTGGTTTTCATAACAACGTTTTCCAGAATATCATAAAAACTGCTCATCGCGTTTTTCTAAAATATGTTTGGTGTCCTTAAATATAGCACTTAAGGCTCGGCTCAGTACATTCAAAACGGCGAAGTTGAGTACCAATTTCAATGTTAAATAACCAAAACATGCCTTCACTATTAAGCATATTTTTGTGTTGTTTTTGTCAAAAGACGAAAGCTGTATTTTTTCCCTTAAAGTAAAATAGATTGTGGGTGTTGATTGCTAAGGTTTTTTGCAATATCTCTTTTTGCAACCGAGTAAAAAATTCATAAAGTTTACTACGTACGTTTATGAAAACAATAAAACGGTTTTTGAAAATGTATTCAGCAATCAACATCCGCATACAACAGTACTTGAAAATGAAACCAATTTTTAAAATTTATTCCACGAATTAACGGGAAAAATTACTTATTCTGTAGCATTGCTCTTATTGGGATCGGATTCAATATGGCGGACAGGGTAGCGCCGCCTTAAGGGTAACAATACCATTACGAAACAATCCCTTACAGTCCTCTTCAATATAAATTATCTTTCATTGAATTTTGAAGATAATATTTTGTAATTTGCAGGAAATCGTTCGTGAACGTCTAATTATAATTCGTAGGTGACAAAACTTGCAAATTATGCATTTATAATAACAACTAGGGGGTTCTGCCCCTGCTCGCTTCGCTCGTCAACCCCAACTTCGACCATGGTGATGCCAATGCAAACATATTATTGTATATTGTGTTATTTTACGGAAATTATGATTGATTAGGGCAGAAGCATTTGGATATAAGTTGGGTGGTGAGGGTGGTGAACTGTACAACACGTAAGTCAGAGGTCGAAACAGACACGCAATATCCTCATCATTTGTCCATAAAATACAAAATTTCTGTCCATTTTTTCAATTTTACAGGTATTTTATATATTTTCGGAATAAAAAGTAGCCTAAAATATTCTCTAAACGTCCTCTACATGTTAATGAAAGTTTCTTCAAAATCGGTTCAGCCGTTCCGGAGATTAAGCGGGACAAACAAACAAACAGACAGACAGACAGACTGACTGACGGCCAGACAGAAGGCAAAAAATATATAAATAATGCGTATTTAGGTTTTGGTAATGTGTAAATAACTATATGAGCTTAGGAAAAAGCTGATATTTTGGAATCACAGACAGCCACTGCCATTTTATTTATATTTGCTTATAAGCAAGACGAAAAACATGATTTTCAATCGAGTCACTTGATAGCGAATTCAACATCGGGCGATAGTCAAACATCGGGCGAATTTCGTTACCTACTAACTGTACATTGGAGCTTTATGCAAATTTAAATGTCAGATATACATGGTGGAAAGTAAAAATAAGACCGGCATTAGTAAAAACGAAAGTGTACAAGCAATATTCTAGCCGTGCTCGAGCGCTTTATCAATGCAATATCACAGACCAACCTTCGAGAGGATTCGATGCTTTTACTCCAAATGCAATAGCAAACCCTTAAATTATAACTCCATGTGACATTATCTATATAAATAAAAATGTAAATGTGCGTTTGTTCAAAATCGATAATCTCCGAAAGTTCTTCACGGATTGCTTTGAAATTTTGACAACAACTGTCATTTGAATACAAGCGTGTTTTTAAATACTTTTTGAAAACCAGTAGCATCCATTGAAGACAAAAACAAACAAAAATATACTCAATATTTTACGGCAGTAGGAAACGCCATACTAAATTAATAATACACATATATGTTTATTGTTGCTACAGTAATCAGCTGTTTGTTTTAATATTTCCATTAACAGATGATTTAAAACTTTGAAGCAATTATTTAATTTCTAACTTCTATTTTAGGTTTTGATTAAAGTGTAGACCTGAGTCTTGCTAGTTCTTTTAACCTTTATTATAATTGCTGATATAAAATATCCGAAATAATTTGATTTGGATATTTACCACTTAGCTTTAGGGTTATTATTAATCCTACACCTTTATTATAAAAAAAAACACACAACATAATTATGTGTATAGAAGGTTCCAACGGGGTTGGCGTGCGGAGCACGCAGGGGTTTCCCCTAGTCATAAAATATTTACTTATCGAGGTAAAAATTTGGCCCTCAGATCCACAATATCCTTTTAGTTCTTACTTTCAGAATATAGGTGGGCTTGCATTATTAATAATTTAATCATCAAATAAATTGTACCGAGATATCTTCTCCGTTCTGGAGAATCGACTGTCAGGATGACAAACAAATGGTCCTATGAGGATGTGAAAACTACATACCTCAAATCATTTTTGAAGTGATAACTTCTATTGGCCCGTTGGGCACTTTCGACTTGGCTATGTTTTCGAAATCTCGCGTCACGCCAGATTTCTCGCGAGATCTTGCATCACGCCAGATTTCCCGCGAGATCTCGCATCACGCCAGATTTCTCGCGAGATCTCGCGTCACGCTTTTGTTTAGACACAAGTCAGATCGTGGAGAGGGAATATTATTAATACATTATTTACATTTATTAGCATAGCAATCAAATTAACACATAAGAATTAGTTAATATAATATAACAGCTGATTTCGCCCATCATCTGTAATTGTTAAACAAAACCCAGCGTAGATTATATTTTGGGGTTATGTTTACAACTTCAACCATTAAAATTTCTTGTGATGTTAATTTTCTTATATATTAGTTATACAACTAATGTAGGCTTCTATAACTATAAGTTATATGGGCTTCTACACGTTATAAGATTTGCTTTGGGGTTATAAACTGTATATAAAACTAACCTTTGATCATCAATATATTCGTTTATACAAATTTAAAGAAGGATACCTACTGTTTAACTTCGCAAACATTCGTACATCTTTGTATAACATATTTGATTATTAATTTCTTTACTGTAATATTAACAACTTCTAAATCATTTGATCTATCAATATGAAATAAAAGGTAACTAAAAGATAATATTTTTACCTTTCTTTAAATATATAATAACGGATATAAATAAACAATTTGAACAAATAGGCCTACAGTTTTATAATCCTTATAATTGTACACATTTACCGAGTTAAAAATCCCCGTAGTCATAGAAGTTATCACTTCCAACGTGTGGTCTTAAGCACACCCAGTTAATTTTTTTTATATTTAATTTTTGGATCAACAAACTAGAGCTTCCAAAATTATCAGTAACATAGTTTTTATTTCTGATTATTTGAGTAGATTACGGGTTTTATGTACCGATATTATATCCTCGGCCAAACAGACGGGCCAAGAGTGATAAGGATTTCGTAATTTCATGCATTAAAACAATTTAAAATTATCAGAACTAAAGGTTTAATTAAACCGAAGTCACTTTCCATTTGTACCCAATTAGTGAACTCCGACTGTTGAAAATTAGCATTAATTAAAATGTTTATCTGAAGCATAGTCTGGTCGTGATTTCGCTGTGATACTATAGTAAATTAAGCTGTAGTACATTAAATTAGTATATTGGTTTGAACTGAATTTGTCGTAGAGAAAATTCACTATTTTCGTTTCCGACTGGTTGTTATTTACTCCTTAAAGAGCAGTCACTTCCCAGATCAATAATGGGCGTTGTTTGTCGCTGTGAAGGTTGCACGTACTATCATAATATTTGTACTGCCTTATCCGCTACTCTGACGTCATGGAAGATGGTGACTTCCCTAACGAGTTACATACTGAGTGAGTAATTGGTCGACTCAGTGTGTAAACTACTTCTGACTTCGGGAGAGGCTGACCAAATTAGCGATTCGTCTAAACTGTTTAGCTGCTTATGAAGAAAAAGTAATAATTTCCAAAGAATGCCCTAAATAATTTTCCCTAGAGCCATGGAGAGAAAATAGAGGACTGCTACAGTGCAGGATGCAGACCACTCTTTACCACATATTTTGTTTGTTTCTTTCATACAATATGTTCAATATTTCCAATTGAAAAGTATCAATCTTTGGTATTACTAATGATATTATTGTATGTGATAAGTGGAGTGGCACCACTTTGTTCCAGAAAAGTGAGTTTTCTAATGTCACACTATATACTAGCTATATAAAATAATTCGATCGTGCAGCTGAACCGCTGACGTGAGTTGAGCGAATTTCCCAAATTAAGTTTATAAAATGTTTTGGTGTTTCAACCAAGTACTAGCGAAGCATTCGCATTCTAACTTACTAACAGTGTTGTATTAATGTAAATCCATGTTAAAGAGAAAACATTTTGTTATTGTTATTATATATTTTTAAAGAACTTACCAACTTGCAGAAGGTAAACAACAACAAATAGGTGTATCCACAATGCTGTTTATAACCACGCTTACAATTAATTAATAAACGGTATCAGTTAACTGACACAAACTTTCTCCCAACTTACTGTAGTCAAAATAATATTGTTTTTAATCATTTTATTTACTACTTTTTAGAACAAAACAAAAAAATAATATTCTACCTACGTCAATCGTATAAAACAGTTATTGTCCCAGGCGGGATTCGATCGCGCGACCTTTGAATTTCTGGCCGTCCTCGCTACCGTTGTGCTACTCCGTGCGGCCGTCGCCGTGATGCTAGATTGACAACATAAACTTGTTTATTTTTTAACATTTCCCCATAATTATGAAACGCCGAAGTTTTGATAAAAGCGGGTGGTGTCATTTTGTTTGGCATCTTAAGCACTATAAATACTGAAAATTTGATCAAAATCGTTAGAGCCGTTTTTGAGAAATTTGCATTTTTGTCGTTTTTTATTGGTTTTTAGGGGTAAATTACCATTAAAAATTAAAAATTCCAAAAAATGAAAAAAACGCCTGGAGATATTAGGGTTTAGTACCTACATACCAAATTTCATGAAAATCGGACCAATAGTGTCCCCTCTGGTCGTGTATACATACTGACACACTGACAGACAGACACCACGTTAAAAACACTTTTTTGGGTTCAGGGAGCACCAAAACAAAAAATTCCACTAAAAATATTTTTGGGTTCAGGGAGCACCAATACAGATAATTGCACTAAACAATTTTTTGGGGTTCTGGGAGCACCAAAACAGATAATTCAACTGAAAATTCAAATTCGAACATTTTTACGAAAACAATACTTTCTCCATATACTACGTATAGGGTGGAGAAAGTAAAAATAGCAATGTAGTGGCGTAACGGCAGCTCTCCAGCTGGGTATTGTTAGCATCAGTGTTGCCAACGCCAGGAAAATTTTATTTTTTCGTAAAATTGTAGCCTATTTTGTATATTTTTCCGGTGTAGAGGTTGAGTAAAGCTTTAAAGTGATGCCTCATTCATGTAATTTGGTGATGTATTAAGGAAGTAATGGCGTACCGACAAAAAATGGCCTTGAGAAATAATATATGTGATTTGGGAAATTGGTTTCCCCTCAAAGTGCCTACGTGTACGAAATAGATGAGTAACACTTGTTTACTCCTCATCCTCCAGCCTTGGTTCACGCGCTGCTTCGTTCCGCTCGCAGCGGAAAAACTCGCTTTGCGACCTCAGCTTGTGGACTGCTTCGATTCGCTCGCAGCATATTTACGTATTTTACGATTTTGGGGGAGCCAGACGGGCTATAAGGCCGTGTAAAATTAAAATGTGCAGAACAAGCTCCTATACTTATTTTTTAGATAAAACCCCAAAACCCTTTCATTCTAGTACGAAAAATCTCAAAAAATTATTACTTCCTGACAAAAAACGTGCTTCCGGTTGTTTATTTTTTGGTTAACGAACTGGTTCAAACGACTGGACCAAATTGGACGTAAAATTCGGCCATTAGAGTGCAAACACATATACAGGGTGATTCAGAACTATACGGCAATGTCTCGGAAGCTAAAAATAAGAAAACAAAGTTCATATAAACATAGGCTCGAAAACGCTTCGTTTTCCAGATAACCGCCATTTTGTTGTTTGTACAAAATAATTCATATCTAAAGAAATATTTGACTGGTTGAGTTCAAACTTAGCATGCAATTTAACCTAACAATGATATATCTCGAGAAAAATAAACAATTAAATCCAATCATGCGTTTCAAAATGGCGTCTGTTTGAAAATTTCAAACCTAAATTAGTCAAAAACCGTACATTTTAACAAAAAATGTCAAGACACCGTTTTTGTAGTCCTTTTGATTCTTTATCGGATGGTGTAACTTTCAAAACAATCGGATGAAGGAATAAACGGTACCAGAAACTGGCACATACTTTCTCACAAACAAATTTAAATTATTAAACAGATTCACAGTGACTTCATTATTGTAGGAGGTGTAAGAGAGGCGATTTTAAACGAGGAGATTAACTAATAAATATTATTATTATTAGCTAGAGATAAAACTATTCGATCGATTTCGAACAAATTTGCACCAAACACGTCAATTAGGCCTGTATAGATGCACGAAAAAAGGTTTTGAAATATTTTGAAAAACAACCCCCTTTATGGCCACAAAACCCCCAAAAATTAGTTATTATTATTATTAGCTAAACGAGAATTTTTAGAAATATGCGGTTTTTTGCATGGTAGGGTACATTAAAGGCTACAAATAAGCCAAATTTTATCAAAATCGATAGAGCCGTTTTTTTACTTAAAAAATAATAACTGATTTTTTGGGGATATTTTGCTAAAATGGGGATTGTATTTCAAAAATGTTCAAAACTGTTTTTCGTGCATCTATACAGGCCTACTTGATATGTCTGGTGCAAATTTGTTTGAAATCGATCGAATAGTTTTCGCTCTAGCTTTGTATACATACAGACTTACATACATACAGACAGACATTTTGTAAAAACCACTTTTTTGGACTCAGGGGGTAACAAAACGGATATTTCCACAAAAATCTCAACATCGATTTTTTTTTGCGATCACTATACTTTCTCTATACTATAGTATAGTGAGAAAGTAAAACAGCTAAGTTAAAGATAATGACATCAAATGTACATACAATACTACTGTGTTTTACTGTGTTAGTATAGGATGCCGGGTTGAACAAACCAATTACTACACATAACTTGACTATTATCATCATTCCTTATCTGTATTTTGGTTAGTGCACAGGGTAGTAACGATTGTTAAGTGAGCGATTAGCAGACGCTAAAACTTATGTTTTCAATCCAGCATTGCGACTCCTACTTCTCCCCGCGCCACCACAAGGTCACTGACTGGACTCGGACCAATCTTATTAAAATTACACTGTACACTTGGAGTTTTCCCGTGGATGAAGAACAGTTTTAAAAAGTTTGACGGATCAGTAGCTCTTTTTTGTCGTTTATTATAACTTGGCCACTGGCGTTGTAAATATTTCTCGCTCTCTGATTGGTCGAAAATGAATAAAATCCGATTTGATGGATGGGAAATGAGCGGAATTCTTTAATTTAACTTACGATCCAAATCAGAGAGAAAATACGTACGAATTAGAAAAAAAAGTTTGGATATATCTTCGGGTTTTACGGTATTTTGGAAATATCCAACAGAATTAAATCAGCAGTTGACACATTTAGGCCTGTATACTCAATAACTGACATGCGCTTAACTAAAAAAAAAACAATAATCTGATTTTATTCAAATATTTACGTAACTGTGGTTAAAAGTAGGCATAGGCCTACACAAAAATAAGTTTCTAGAATTTAAAGGATACAAAAATGAAATTTCTGACTCTTTTTCGACATTAAACGTAATAACCATGAATAACAGGTATTTCGAAGGTTTAAGTTCAAAATGTACTCCAATTAAAGATTGAAATGTTGCTTTCTTTCACGAACAAATAAATGTCTTCTTTGGATGTGCTAAAGAATCATCTTGATTTACTATTACTTACAAGAATAAATTATTCCTTAAGAATTTATTGTTCTCACTCGCTCAGCTAGTAGAATATATTGTTTTTGCATGACGTTTTTATTATAGTAATTGTAAACTTGTAACACCCTGCGCCCTGTGCATTTGATTCGAGCTGAAAATTAATACAAACACAGTAAAAACATAGACAAGCTTAATAAGTTACTGTAGGTTAATACGCAATTATACAAAAGGCCTAATTTATCTTAACTACTCGAGTTATATCAGAAAAATACTCTTGCAGTAGTCAGACAGATAAAATATATGTTCATAACGTCCAATACATCGTGTAAGTTTGTATACGCCCGCATATAGGCCTATTGTACTTCGAGGTTATATTGATAATGACTTCTGTTTGTATTGTTGTTACTTCCTGGTTAAAAATGCCAAAGCACGCTTCACACAGTGGATACGATTACATAAAACAAACTAACGTATCTGCAGTACTAGCTAACTAACTGGCTATAACTTTCCTTATGTTTAAAACTATTATTGACATACTCTGTAATAGAAAAACCCGAACCTTGGGTGTTACGTCAACGTTGTTTGTGGTAGCTTGAGGAAGTCTTTGCTATACTGTACATACTGTTCATGCGCGCCTATTGTGAGTAACTCGGTTGCGTAGTAGGCGAAAGAGTTGTTTTTCATTACCATAACAATCAGGTGTGAGATATAAAAGTTACACTGTGAATTATATGGTGTGTGGGTGCGTTGATGACATTAACATCATAATGACAAAAGTATCAGTTTAGGCCTAAGAAAAGAATAATTTATCTATTTAATACGAAATACTTCCATATTAACGTTTTTGGTATTTTGCCAGACATGCACTGACCAAAGTATTGCAGGGTTTTGGTTGGAGTAAATTAGTCCAGGAAATTTGTTTTCTTAAAACAACGGTTAGTTAAAATTATTTTGCTCAGAATTATGCAAGCGGGAAGAAACTGGTTGGCGTGAAAAGCACGCAGCGGTACTCTCTAGTATAACACACCCGAACGACGACTCTAACTTTGTCCAGGTCTTTGAACCACGAGAATTGTGTTTTCTTTTCTTCTTGACATTCCCAAATTCCTTTGGCCAATCTGTTCTTCAAGTTTTGTGTTGCAACAGAAGTTATTGAAGTGATAACTTCTATTGTTGCTACTCTTTTTAATATAATATTATAATAAGTATGCGAAAAATAGTGATCATTATAATGTAAGCAGTATTTATTTAGTAACTAATGATTTTGAGTGAGGTATTAGTGTATGTACCCTACATATAATTCTAAGAATAATTCAATATGTAAGGGATAATTGTTATTCTCAGAATTCTATGTAGTGCATTCTATTATTCCATGCACTAATACCTCACTCAAAATCATTAGCTTACATTATAATGATCACTATTTTTACATACTTATTATAATTAATTGTGTAATGTCAAATTATAATTATGAAATTTCAAAATATGATATAATATTTTTTTACTATAGATGGAAAACGAAGAGTTTTTGAAAAAAATGCTACTTTTGATTTTCTCTTTATTTTGACCCACAGAACCATTCCCCGATACTTGGCTCTTTACTTATGGGACACCCTGTATATTGGGATGGCGATCACCAATAGAGCTAAGCACACTTTCGTTTCGTTTTGCTTAGGCCTACTTTCTTCCCTACTTAGTGGTAATTGCACTTCTGACCGTATGATATATTGTACCGTATGACCGCTTATTTTCACTTTCTAGTCATACCCTATTTCTTAGGGGTGTTTAAGTTTCACGCTTTCACAAACTTAAAAAGCAGTTAAGGATTGTAAAGTGCTATCAAGGATGAAAATAATGACCATTTTTCAATAGTTGTAGCAATCATTGGTTAAGATGATAACTGCTGCAATTTAGGGCAGTTTATGTGTTTAGTTCCTAGTTAGTAAGTACCTACACAATTCCGTTGTAGAAAATTAAGAGTTTGTTGGTAAAAAATCCATTACATTATACCGTAATATTGGGAAAGGGGACCTTGCCAGTATTTTGCCTCGGGGCCTGGCGTGGCTCTCTGCTGCCCTACCAATATTATTGATTGTTATCTAACTATCATCGACTTTCCACCCCAAGGGTTTTCCCTGTCTTGGTGACGTCACGATTATTACTGACGTCATACAGTCTTTGGAATCGAAGACAACGCTTATAAACCTGATCCTAGACGGATGTGTAAAAGTGCAAGGCTCAGCTGGGAACTGGGGTATGTATAAATATATTCTATGACGCATGCGTGCATTGCTCTTAGAACTGGTCACGCCGCTGTGACGTCAGAGCAGCCTACTGAAGGCCGTGATGTAGGACGTTTCGCGGATTTTAATTTTATGGATTATCCAGAGGTTTACTGGTGCCGGAACGCCGTTTCGGTGCTGCTTTTTGTTAATTTGTTTACGTTTTGTTTTAACGTTTTGTCCCTCAGCTCGGAATCGAAATGGGAAAACTTGGAAGCACCAGAAACCCTTTTGCCAGCCTCGCGGCACGCCTTTGGTGTTCGGCGAACGTTGCGAACGACTACAATTAAGAGACTGATGATTCAGAGTCGAGGCGGCCAAAAAGCGATGCTTAAACTTTTATACTAACTTTTTCGGTATGAAATTTTTTTAACATATTGATGAGATTATTGTAATAAAAATAAGACCAAAAATGATATAATTTGGACCACATTTAGTGATTAATACTTATCGAACAACTCATTTAATTTCACGATTAATTACTTACAAAAAAAATATCTCACATGAGAGCACAACACGGAATACATATAAAAAATGGCTGTATAGATCTACTGACAAACGCCGTCAGAAATACAAGACCGAAAGTGCTCCGAAAGAGGAAAATATTTAAACGTAGGTGTACCTGAACACCGGCCGCACTTCGATTTACCAGGTTGCTCGATAGGCCTAAATGTTACCTCTCGCGAACTGTCAAAAACTAAAAATCGGCTGGTAGCTTTGACGTTAACATTCTGATGTTGTTTAGTTTTGTGACTTTTGAGTGTCGTTAGAATAATTCACTAACAAGCGTCTGTGTTGTGTTCTCGTGATAAGCTTGCTTGTGTTTAATTGTTTAAAAAAAAAAATGTTAAGGAAAGTTATTTCTTGATATTATACGAGAACACATAAAATGTGTTTAGGTTTACAGTCTTTTACCGAGGATTTATACTTCTGATAAAGGCTATTGACTAAATAAGAAACATTTTGCCAAGTTTTTGCTGAAAATAGTAGGTACAGTATATGTGTCTATAAAATTGCCTATGTGCTATATACAAGTACAAAAATAGTTACATATACAATGTACTTTTCTTATAAAAGCAAGAATATTATCTGCACCCTTAAACTCACCAAAGATACGTAAAGTTGGGGTTTTAGAAGTGAAAATTTCAACAAAAAAATTCGGATCCCACTTACGGCCAGTTCCGTCAGTGTTCCTGTACTAGAAAAATTACGAGTAAACCCCTGGGATTATCGGATCGAATCGTATCGAATTTGTTTCGCTCATAACTTCGTCTGAATCGTCATTATTTACTAATTATTATAAAATAATTTAATTTGAAGAGCAAGTTTGTCATAGAGGACCGGATATTTTAAATATTTACTTAAAATAACTTAAATATAACTCAATACAGACAATGCGTTGTTTATACTTTGCACTTGTGCATAGTAGATTGGATTATGGGATTGTGTGTTGGGGGGGGACTTTCAGGACATCTTTGAAGCAAATTGAGGTGCTGCAGAAGTTTTTTGTTAGACTCATTTTGAAAAAATATAAACGTCAACCTTCATACCCTTGCTTTCTTGGTCTCGGCGTTCTTCCTCTGAGGAGTATGTTTATATATAAAGTTTTGAAAATTTTCTATCTGAGAAGCGAAAATTCTCCATGCTCTGATAGCAATTATAGAAAAATACTTAGGAAAAATAATCACCGAGTGCCAAAGCCTACCAAAACCTTCTTTATGAGAACATTAAATTTTTTGGCTCCGTGGTTGTTTAACAAATTACCTCAAGATATTAAATGCTTGGAGAGTCCGAGGAAATTTCTTAGAGGTGTAAGGGGTTTGTTGCTGGTTTGCAAGGATGTAGAAGAGTTATTGTACATCCCGCAGTAACCGCTTTGTAGGAGTAATACATTTCTTGGTCTGGTGTTGACCTTTTTGTATTTGAGCGTCACTTTTCTTTTACTATCGTAATACCCTTTGAAGCGGAAATTGTGGCTGTATTATATTCCATTTTCAATTTGTTAGGATAAATTAATGTTTCGTGAAGATTTTAAATGTATCTGGATGAAAGGGGCATGTTGTGATGGCAGGGATCCTGCACTCAAGGTACTTGATTGTATATCTTAATATTAATATAATTTGAGTAAAAAAAAAGTGATTATAATTTTCTTTTGGGAAATGGGAATTTAAATGTATTGTTACTGCAGCCGCACTGAATTCTGTTTTAAATTGAAATTTTTGTTTATAATTTTTGTAATGGAACCCCTAAGCAGGCGGATAGCCTTAGGGGCCCTATATTGCGTTTTCTCTAGGATAAGTATTTTATTTCCTGAAAGAATTGGTTATTTTATAAATGTGTATTTTATTTTGTAACATTCTATTGTAGTTGTTTTATAATTCTTGTTATTTTAAGTTAGTATTATTGTCATATTTAGAGTTATGTATAAATAGAAAAGGAAGAAAATACAAATGTATTTAATTTTGTTCAAAAGCAATAAATAAATAAATAAAATAAAATTAAAAAAAATATTTCTTCTTAAGGCTCGGCAGACCCAGCCACCATTTTGAATTTTAACTCCCACAAGAGCAATGTTAAACGCGTAACAAGATTACTGGAGTAAAAATGATCAGAAAATGTCGGTTTAAAGGTTAGGACAGTCCGAATTTGGAAATCATTTCGTTTTTAATTAAATTTGTTATTTGACTTAACTCAAAATGAAAGTTTGCGATTTTTTCCTTATTCAACAGCGCAAATATCAAAAATGTAAAACGCTCACCACATTCAAAGTTTAATTACCTATCAAATAATTCGACCACGCAGCTAAACCACTGACGTGAGTTTTGAGCCACAGATAAAAGAAACTACTTCTTTTATCTGTGGTTGAGAAAATTTCCAAAATTAAGTTTATAGGACTATGTTTTACGGTTTAAACCAACAATTTGGGAAATAGGTCTATTTACGACAGTGCTGAATAGCTGCAAAATGGTTCGCACGCCATTCCGCATATCGGGATTATCTTCAATACACAATGCATTGCGTGTTCGCACGCCATTCCGCATATTGGGAGTAACTTCAATATACAAAGCATTGCGTGCTTAGCACGCCAACACCCGTATTGAGAGTATCTTCAATACAAGATTCATTGCGTGCTTCGCACGCCAACCCCGCGCTAGAATCCACCGCATGGCTTTGAACCGGGTACGTCTATTGTATTTTACGTTCTGATCGATTTTGGGGGAACCAAGCGAGCTACAAGGTCGAGTAAAAAAACAAAATGTGCCGAATAACATCCTACATTTATATTTGTAGAAAACAACTCAAAAACATATTCATTCTCGTAGGAAAAATCTCAAAAAATAGTTACTACCTGTCAATAAACGTGTTTCCGATTGTTGGATTATTTTGGCGAACAAACTCGTCCGAGCGACGTAGAGAACCAACATGTGTACCAAATTTGAACAAAACCGGACTTAAAATGCGGCCGCTAGAGTGCGAACACATATGTACATAGATACAGTATATACATATAAATAAGTTATATGATTTTTAATGACACCCCAAAACACGTTTTGGGGACCATGATCGGTGCTCATTTGCTACTCCCGACCCTGGGTCTTACCATAAGGGCCACTGCAATAGCTCATTTTTCCTATGAAAATTCGCTAATACAAGTAATTTCAATAAATTTGTATAATTTATGACGAAAAAACTGCTTTATTGTGGAAGCACGTCCGTGTTAAATTTGTGTTATTTCTCTAGTGTTTAGCCTGCACTCTGGTGGTTATCACATCAACTTATTGCTCGCGTAAGAATACTAGGAAAATACGTTAATTTTGAAAGTGTGAGTGAAAACTGAGTTTAATAACAGATACTCACGTACATTGTCAAGCATGAGCGTTTTAGTAAGTCGGGGTTACGTCTGTAACTCTATGGTTTCGCCTTTACGGAGCTGCTCTATATTTGCTAGCGGAAGAATGGAACGCACACAAATTCAATGCTAGCAGTGTAGAGCTCCACTTGGAACTTGGGCAGCTTTGCTGAACCTTAAATTGTGTATTCTTTTTTTCTTATCTTTCTTAATGCCATTTGCGTCAGCACTATAACGTCAGATTGAAAATTAAAATAATTTAAGAGAGTTCAATTACTGTCCCAAATACGTTTGAGTGAATTTTGTCGAATATTTGGGAAGACGTATCGTAAGTTATGTGCTGCAATATACTCAAAAAGAAACTATTTGTTAAACTGTACTATCACGTTATTATTTCGTTGTGCGACACAACTGTCTAATTAATACAATTGCCCACTCCTACACATACAAGCTAAGCGAGCTGCAGCAGTAGGAGGCCGGTGTAGGCCGAGTAGTGTCAGCAATGAAATTTCGTAACAATGTAATGCTGATTCATTTCCCAGTAGTTCTAACACTAATGTGTGTATTTTTAGACGTTGCATTTGTATTAAACTAGTAGCAATAAAGAGTTACGTAGGAAGGTCTGTCCAAATCACTGGAAATTTGAAATATACGTGATGAATTATCACACCAAACAACGCCAACCATTGCAAATAGCACTCAGATTATGCCAGAACATAGACTATACACATCAAAATCAACTTCGGTGGTCAAACTAGAATATTTATATTCAGCTTAGACAAAAAAATGTCTGGTAGAAGTGGATAAAAAAAGGATTTTTTAGGAAAAATGCTATGACTCGAAAATGGAGTACAGAAACAACTGTTATTTTTTAAAAATACAAACTTATTAGCAACAAAGGATGAAAAATGCAAACAATAAAAAGCATATACAAACATTATAATTAAAAAAAATATAACATTAATACAAAATAAAATAAAGAACATTGGGTGTGCTTAAGACCACACGTTAGAAGTGATAACTTCTATGACCGATTTATATTTGTATTAGTATTAATATTAGAGGAGAATACGGATCAACAAATTACACAAGTCAAACAGCCGCCATTTTGAAATGCTTGATTGGTTAGAATCGACTATTTTTCTTGAGATAGACCATTGTTAGGTTAAACTTAATGCCAAATTTGAACTCAATCGGTCAAACCGTTCTCTAGATATGAATTATTTTGTTAAAAATGCAAAATGGCGGATATCTGGAAAACGAAGAGTTTTGGGAACAATTTGTATTCTTGATTTTCTCTTTTTTTTACCCATAGAACCGTTCCCCGAATATTGGCTCTTTACTTATGGGACACCCTGTATTGTTTGTATACATAATTCTTGTACTACAGTATATTTATTAGATTTATCATGGATAGCAACATGAAAAACTAAAACTTTTGTAGCTTCTAACATTAATTATATCATAAAGACTACCAGACCTGTTATAGAGGAACGCTTTTCTGACCTCTGACCTTTTTTTCTGCAAACGTTTGAATTATAGATTCAAGGCTAATGTTTCTTGTCAGTATGGATTCAACTGATAAAACTTCAAGGTCAGACAACCTTTGCTGTCCCAATGTATACCTTTAAACGGGTTTTTAATCTACAAATGACATTAGAAGATCTACCTGCCTGGGCCACAGACGACAACAAAATATTCACAAAGCTGCACAAATATTGGGAAATAAGTTTGTAATTTTTACGATTTGGGCGGGAGAGGGGGGAGCTTTGAGGCGCAATTTGTCAAAACGCTATACTGCTTCAACTTATTCTCATGCCTAAAGTTTATTATTCGCTTCAGCGAAGCCTTAGTCAAGCTTATGCTTATAGCTTTATGGACACAGTAAGTAAATAAGTTAATCCATAATTACGAGCATATTTCGGGCCGTTTTATGTTCACAAATATTAATTGTCTGAAAAAATGTTAGGCTTACGACTTAGGCACTCCAGAGTGAAATTACAATTAGGGCTAGGTAATTGCTTGTATTTGTTATGGTCACGTGACTCTATTGTTCGCCTAGTGAGTGTGTTCCGGAAATCGCCGAGGCCAAACGAAGTTAATGCATTCAACAATTTCAGACTTTCTGTTAGTCAAAAGCAATAAATTGATATACGTAAACTACTCACTATATTGTTTACGTACAGTCAAAACAGC
>JAGFPH010003165.1:0-14051 GCA_018207615.1 Philaenus spumarius | reverse complement strand
TCGCATACTAATCGCATATTAGTACAGGCTTAGCCACTCTGTATGACTGATTGAATGTCTTTGCTATTAACATTAAGGAAGACAGAGTTGCCAAGGTTGAATGTATGATATAACAGCTCGAAGGAAATGTAACAATGCAAGAAGGCTTGGCGAAGTTACAATTATTGTAACTACGGTTGTTATTCTTGGTTATAATTGTTGAATAGTTAAAAACACGGCGTGCTAATTAAACGTCTGTAGTTTAATTACAGTGGAAGTGAAATTATCGTACTGTATTTAGGAAAATACGTAATGGCGTAGGGAAAATTCTTTACAAAGGTGAGAGTAATGAGTTTAAAAAAAACCCATACATTACTATACTAATATTATAAAGAGATAAAATTTGTTTGTTTGTATGTAAATCTCTGGAACTACTGAACCGATTGAAAAAATAGTTTTACTAATAAAAAGCTTCACTATCCCTGAGTAACATAGGTTACAACTCATTTTGATAAAAACATGTTTTATTTTAATATTTTTAAATTTAGTCAGAAATCATTCTTAGGTTAGGCCTAGACTGATGAATTACCATAGCAACCAATTGAAAAAAATAACAGATAAAACAGCTGTTTGCTCTAATATTTCCATTAACACCTCATTTCACACTTTGAAGCAACTATTTGTATTTCTGACTTTTAGGTTAAGTTTTTATTAAAGTGTAGACCCGAGCCTTGCTGGTTCTTTTAGCCTTTATTATAAATGCTGTTATAAAATATACAAAACAATTTGATTTGAACATTTAAAATTATTTAATATCTTAGCTTGGGGTTATTATTAATCCTACACCTTTGTTATAAAGAAAACATAACATGATTATGTGTATAGAAGGTCCAACGGGGTTTCCCCTAGTATATAATAAAATGTGTATGTTTGATTGTTTATTAAGATTGATTTGAAAAACTACTCATCCGATTTTGTTGAACCTTTTACATACTTGTTAATCTAGTTATAGTTTGTTTATCGAGCGAAGTTTACATTATGGCTCAACGCCATATTGCAGCAGAGGTGCCAACGTACACGCAAGAAAATGTTCTAAATAAAAAAATAGCCTGAAATATAAAAGAAATGCATGCGTATAAAAAAATAGCCAGAAGTTCTAAATTACAGTGTTTAGTCACAGTATGTAGGCCTACCTGCATTCAACATTCAATAGTGGAATGTGCTTAGGTTGGCAGCACTCCTCTTTTTCCTAAAAAAAGATCGTTGTCTGCAAACATAGCAGCTGAGGGTCGTAAAGTAAATTTACGCCGATTATTGAAGCGTCACTGAAGATGGCGACATTGTCGTTGAAAGGCGTTTGCGTTAATGAACGTATTAGTTGTGAGATTCTGTGTTAGTTTTATTTTATCTTCTCACAAGTAAAGGTCAATACTTAATTATCAGTATAGATACCTTTCGTTTATTTTTGTTTAGCGAAATTACGATTCATTTTACACCAATAACGATTTCCTGGACACCTTGGAAATTGTTTTAAATTTTTATCCAGGGCGAAGCCTGGTACGACAGCTGGTGTGCCTCATCCCATGTGTGCTGCTGACAAATTGTTATCTAAAGACTGCGGTTTCCGAAGAACTGAAATTCCTACAATATCACTATGAATGTATTCTTATCAGAAAATGTCCTCTTTCATTAACGAACAAGCCATGTAAGACCAACAATTAGCGCAATCTACATGAGTCAGTAATTGCGTTAAAGAATTTTGCCTTAAGCAACGAACGGGACGGTGAGTAACACAAAAGTTAGGAAATTGTTAATGTACGTAGTCGTTGGTATGAATCAGTTTTATCTGTAAGGAATAACCAGTGTATTGTAAGATATTACGTATTGGGCAAGGCCGTAGCCAGGAAAACTTTTCAGGGGGGGGGGGGGGGGGGGTCGGGTCAGGACCGGGGATTAGAATTTAAACCCTTTTAACACGTTCACTGCTAAGGACGCACATGTGAGCACTGAACATGAACACTATGAGAAGCGGCCGACAGAGCATTGGACGCCAACCTCCATATTGGGAGTATTTTCATTATATAATGAATTGCGTGCTTCGCACGCCAACCCCCGTGTTGGGAGAAATTTCAATACGCGGAGCATTGCGTGCTTCGCACGCTAACCCCCGTATTGGCAGTATTTTTAATATACAATGCATTGCGTGGTACGCACGCCTCCCCGCATATTGGGGTATTTTCAATACATAATACATTGCGTGCTTCGCACGCCAACCCCCCGTATTGGGCGAATTTTCAATACATAATGCATTGCGTGCTTTGCACGCCAACCTCCGTACTGGGAGAATTTGCAATACATAATACATTGCGTGCTTTGCACGCCAACCTCCGTATTGGGGGTATTTATAATACACGATGCATTGCGTGCTTTGCACGCCAACCCCCGTATTGGACGAATTTTCAATACACAATGCAATGCGTGCTTCGCACGCCAACCTCCGTATTGGGAGTATTTTCAATACACGATGCATTGCGTGGTTCGCACGCCAATCCGCATATTGGCAGTATTTTCAATATACAATGCATTGCGTGGTTCGCACGCCTACCCCCCATATTGGGAGAATTTTCAATACATAATGCATTGTGTGCTTTGCACGCCAACCTCCGTATTGGGAGAACTTGCAATACACTATGCATTGCGTGGTTCGCACGCCAACCCCCGTATTGGGCTAATTTTCAATACACAATGCATTGCATGGTTCACACGCCTCCGCGCATATTGGAAGTATTTTCAATACATAATACATTGCGTGCTACGCACGCCAACCCCCCGTATTGGGAGAATTTGCAATACATAATACATTGCGTGCTTTGCACGCCAACCTCCGTATTGGGGGTATTTATAATACACGATGCATTGCGTGCTTCGCACGCCAACCCCCGTCCGTATTGGGCGATTTTTCAATACACAATGCATTGCGTGCTACGCACGCCAACTTTCGTATTGGGGGTATTTTCAATACACAATGCATTGCGTGTTAAAGTAAAAACTGTAACAAAAATAACAAGAACAATAATTCGATCACGCAACAACACCGCTGACACGAGTTGAGCGAATTTCCAAAATTAGGTTTGTATATTTTAGGTTTTCAACCAACCAAAATGGTCTACTCACGAAAGCTCAGAATAGCTACCCGCGTGTACGAAATATATTAGTAGAATTTGTTTGCAAGTCAGCAGCGGGAAACTCTCTATGCTCGTTTGCACCTCGACCTTGCGGCCTCTGCATCAAACTGCCCCCGCCGTAAAATCCCCCACGTGAATTCGAACCGGCTATTTACTTTATTGTATTATACGATTGATCGATTTATAAAGTCGTGTGAAAAAACTAAATGTGCAGAACAATCTCCTATATCAATTTTTTATATAAAACGCCACTGTCATTCTAGTCCGAAAAATCTCAAAAAGTTTACTTTTGGGTCAAAAAACGTGCTTCCGATTGCAGGACTTATTCGGCTTACGAAGTCGTTCGAGCGACTTAGAAACCAACTTCTGTATCAAATTTGGACCAAATAGGATGTAAAATACGGACGTTAAGAGTGCGAACACGCATATATATGTATAGGGTATCCCTTAAGTAAAGTTAAAAACTTCGGGAAATGGGTTATAGAAAAGGGTTAAAACAAAGAGAAAATCAAGACTATATTTTTTCCTCCAAAAACGCTTCGTTTTTCAGATATCCGCCATTTTGTTTTTTTTACAAAATAATTCATATCCAGAGAACAGTTTGACCGATTGAATTCAAACTTGACATGAAGTTTAAACCTAACAATGATCTATTTTAAGAAACGGTGTGTAACTTATTGGTTCAACGCGGTATCCTAGTAAATACAACAATATTGTATGTACATATGCTGACATTATTATGTTTAACTTAATTATTACCCTTGATCTGATTGTTTTGACAGTTTTCACCATCCGATAGGGAATTAAAAGGGCTACAAAAAGATCTGTTCACATTTATTTGTCAACCTGTACAGTTTTGGGATAATTTAGGTTTGAAATTTTCAAACAGCCGCCATTACGAAACGAATGGTTGATTATAATCGCTTATTTTTCTCAAAATAGATCATTATTAGGTTAAACTTCATGCCAAGTTTGTACTCAATCGGTCAAACCGTTCTTTAGATACAAAAAACAAAATGGCGGATATCTGGAAAACGGAGCGTTTTTAGGAAAAATTGTATTCTTGATTTTCTCTTTATTTTGAGCCATAGAACCATCCCCGAAGTTTATATGGGACACCATATATTAATATAAAATGTTTAATTACACCCCAAAACTTGTTCTGGGGACCATGATAGGTGCTCATTGACCACTACCGACTATAGGTATCACTGCATAGCTCATCTTTCCTATGGAAATTCGCTAATGTAGTCCTACTTAGTAAATTTTCAAATACTTCCGCAGGTCACCGATTGGAATGAACCTTGACAAAAATGTTAATGCCCAATAAAAATTATTAAATGTCGAACAACAAAAACACACTGATTTATCAAGCGGACATCTGCTGTTTGATCTGATGGAGCGGAACACCGTGACGTCGAACCCTAAATGCGTCAGCCAAATTCATGGATGAACGAATTTGAATAACCAGACCCATGTCTACTACCAACAAGCTATGTGTTGTTTGATCACTGGCTCTGTAAATACTATGACCTTGGACAACATCATGCGGTCGGTGGGAGTGACATGGGCTGGGTGACAACTGACTTTAGATAGACGGTTATATCACGCTATCCTAAACGAGGACGTAACATCTTTAAGGTTGAGCGAGGGTCTTGCCAGTTTCGCGACAGCCTTGAGAGAGCTTCAATCTTTTGGCGCTGGATCGCTAGTAGTAGCGAACGAAACTGTGTTCTCCCACCACCTTGCCTTTCTCCTCTCTCTCTCTCTCTCTGCAAACATCTCTTTCAATTTCTCAATCTAACAGATCAAACTATACTCGCGTCCAAGAAATTAGGCGGGTGATAGAAATGGCGGTGATGCCACTTCGTGCTGTATTTATTTATACAAATACACCCGTCAAGTAAAGATTTTTGAGTGTGCTTTCTCTCGAGCTTGTGAATCTGTCTACAGGGCATAGTGAAATAAAATTATACCACTGCCTTCAGAAAATGCTACTGATTCCAATGGTATGACTTTTTATTTTTATAACGGCAGCAAATAATTAACAAAAATAAAAAACCTAAATTGTAATTTAATTCAAAACCGCCATGTATTGAATTTTTCACCAAGCGAGGATTTTTTTGTCTTTTTGGTCAGGAAGATTTCGTCTGCGGTAAAGTTGTAGAAAATCGTATGAATAAAATTTTTTGTTCGAAACTTTTTTTTATGAGATTCTTAGTTTAGTTGTAAAATGCATAACTGTATGAAACAAAAACAAAGACACGCGGGCGCTCGGCGAGAACCGTAGCTCGTAACCCTTGTTTAATGTTGTAAGTTGCTATTTTATATTCAAGAGTAAAAAAGGAAATAATTTAAATGTTTATAGACAACATTTCCTTTACATATTATATGATGATGATACCATTATTTTTTTCGTTAAGCCATAATTCCAGTTATTTTTTCTTATCTTAATAAAATTCCAACAACGTTTTTTAGACTTTTTAGTTAATTCCTGAAGCGAACTAACTCGTACTGTGTGTGAATAAGAAATGCAGGCTACATTTTAATAATAAAAAAAATAATTAAAAATTGTATTTTCGTAAGAAAGTATTTTTAAGCCTTTATTCATTTTGTTGTTCATTTAACACCCCACAGGAAACATGTGCGAGATTGAAGACACCACGGTCGTGAACAACTTTACTTCCCATAATTTTCCTATATCTCGTTTTTACAATGTATTTACAGTATTCTATATTTACATATAATTTACAAAATTTATAAGTGATTCTGTTTGTATACAAAGTACAGTAGCCTAATTAAAATTTATAGGAAAACCAATTTAAAGAAAAATCATTAATTAAATATAATTTTAAACTAATATAATTACCTTTTATAATATATCCGTCTTGTGACTTCGTTTATTTTGTAAGTTAATACGCGTTTCGGGTCCATGGTCCCATCATCAGTTTAACTCAAATCTGCTCCGTTGGAGGTCGTTAAATATTTATATTAAAAACACATAAAACACAACAAGTAACCTGCACATACATAAACTTAAGTTTCGAGGGCAACATCACGATGCACACTCTAAATGGTAATTATATTAATTTATAATTATATTTAATTTATAAAAGTGACTCTATTTAGAGTACATTTTAAACTTTTTCTTTTGTAGGAATGCCCAATATAGGTTTTGCCTAATGGATTCCTATTTATCGCTAAAATATTAAATATCTAACATAAATTTAAATTTATTTGGTACTAATTTTTTGAACATATTGTAAATTATTATTCTCATACAGTCAAAAAATGTTGTTTTCTTTTTAAACATACAAATCATTTTGTCAAAAATATACATAAATTTGAAACGTTACCGGTAATTAAGACGTTACAATAACTGTAAAGTTATAAGCAACTTGATAGTTAAAAAACGAAGTCAGTTAATAGCATTTACAATAACTAATAACAGTCTGTGCCAGTCGATAACACTTTTATAGGAAAACAATTTCATTGCTTATCCCTACCGAGTAGCCAGGCAGAAAGGCAACACTGCACGGTTAGGCATTGTCCTGCGTGAGCGACGGGGTGCGAGCGACGCGAGCGACGAGCGATTCGGGCGCGCGACCGTTTTGTCCTGTGTGAGCGATCTGGCGATGAAAGCGTAAATAAGGCCAGTCAGCAACATTACTTAAAATATGTGCTTGTTCAAGAATTGTGTAGGAAACCGACTAATGATATTTATTTAGAGAGGACTTGTTACGGAGAATATCACCACCTGTTCCATAAACTGAAAACCTGTCAAAATGGACCTGAGTTGTTTCATTCATATACTGGAATGCTACCAAGCACATTTTTTTATATCGCTGATGCTATACGAGGTGAAATAAAATATAAAGAAAGGAATTTCCAAAAACCAATCTCCGTGGAAGAACGACTGTTTAGAGAATTAACTAGCTGGTTTTGTATATGCATAGTAATGTAATTGTGTTATAGTAGTACACATGTGATATAAAAGTAAAACATATAAATTAAATACATCCGAAAATTGAACAAAGATGCCCAGTTTTAACATGACATTCAAAACCAATGTGAAAAATAAATGATATACAATACAAAAGTGGAAAATATAACATTAAATGCATAAAAAAGTGACAAAGAAAAAACCAGTGACAACTAATTGTAGATCTACTCCGTATCTGATGCACTCAGGAAATGCGCAGTATGAACAAGCGACGGAGCGACCGAGGCGATTTGAAACAAATATTTTGTTCTAGTCGCGTCGCGCAAACATCGCTTTATCGCTCTGATCGCAGTGTAGGACACTCCTGGGAGATAACCCAGTTTGTTATTTTCGCGTCGCTCGCATCGCTCGCGTCGCTCGCACCCCGTCGCTCACGCAGGACAATGCCTTAGTGTTGCCAATTCGTGCGTGGAGTAGGCGAATCTCGACCTTCCGTCGCTAGGCTAGTTACATATCCAGCAACACCGCAATTTCTATCACCCGCCTAATTTCGTGGCCGCGAGTATAAACTTCTAATCCTCATTCACTTTACATGGAATTTAGTTGCTTTTTCTGTTTTCTGGGGAATTTGTTGATTATAATTGATTACTTCTGGTTACATAATACAATTACAGAAATAATAAATGCTTTGCATGTCTTTAGGATTAAATATAAACGAAAGTTGTTTTAAAAATACGCAAAAATCAATCAATGATGAAACTGGCGAATTATGAGACAAGTATTAGGCCTTCTTGTAACAATAGTAGACCTATAATAACTTGAAATTCGCCCTTCTTGCTTGAATAGGTTTAATTAAGTTATTATGTACATTTTTATGATAACTTATACAGAATGTTGCAATTAAATTTTGTTTACTCTTTTTAAAGTTTATTATCGTGTATACATAAATAAGTAATTAAAAGTAAAACAATATTTTGAGAATTCTATATTCAGAGTGTTTGAAAAGTCTGGAAACGGCTTCATATAGCAAAAAGGTCATGTCTTACAATATAGAAATAAATGCAGTTACAAACATACATAAAAGACCCACTTTTTTGGGAGTTTGAAATTATTGTTCGCCAGGTAGAAATAAATGCAAATACACAAAATAATCAATGAAAACTGCATTGCATGCTACTTAATTCTTTTATAACTTTAGACGTTACCTTTTACAATGAGATATAATATACTAAATGTTATTAATGTCCTAAACTTTGTTAAATAACGTGATTAGAATAATATACTAAAATAGAAGAAAATATCTAAACTTTGCTTGAAAAACAAGTACAGAAAAAATTAATTTGATAAAAATTAAACAAAAATAATTTAATACAATAAAATATTTTTTTATTTTAACCCTAGAACCGGCAGACGGTACATAATGTACCGTCACCCCAACACATTTGTAACGAGTGATTGTATTGAATATTTGACCCTTTAAAAATCTTTCAATCTCAAAAAGACAAACACCATTGGAAAGGTCATGTATCAAACTTTAATTTTCGTATCTATAATTTCTTTCTAAAACGTATATTTACGTATGTAATCGTCGTTTTAAAATTGTAGATTTCTGTAAACCTGATTCCACGCGTGGATTCGAATACAATTATTTGTACTGTTATTTCCCACTTATTCAACGTCCCAGACCATCTACAGTAATATTTTGATCAAAATTATAAAGCTACCATGGGATTCGTCAATATTTGATCTATCTAAAGATGCCTTGCAATAAGATGTCAGTACCATACAATTTGAATGACTAAGCTTTCTGTAAACCCTTGCGATTCGGCACAACAACCAACATCCGCAGTCACAGCAAGAGAGCGTAGACTGGGGAGGTTTGCAAAAGGGGAAGGAGGAGAAATATTGGAATGGGTAAGCAGTGAGCGCAGGGTTGCGTCCCGATTTTGTTGAAGGCGGTTTCCAAAACCTAAGGGTGAGTTTATTTCTTGAAGGATTTGAGATAAACTTATGTTGTTTTTTGTAAAAAAAAGTTCAAGAGTTATAGATTAAAACGCTATAATTTTCACCTTAAAAATTATTTTAATACGTTTGTAAAAATTCACTGAATATTTAAAAATGTTGAAATACGTGATTTTTCAAAAAATAGAATATGGGACTTTTATCACCATATTTTAATAAGAATAACTGAAAAATTTAGTTTTCATACGCTCAACCGTTACATAGATGAACTCTTCCCAAGAAGTCGAAAAATGAGCACTTTTACAGCCCATATTTCGCAAAATATTCGTTGTATTTTTTTTTTTTTGTCTAATTTATATTGATAACATGTTAGTAGGTTAATAGTTTTCAACACAAAAAAACATGAAAAAAAATATGTCGTAAACCCATCGCACAACCTTAATGTGTCTGTGGTAAGCAACATTGTATGTCCTTTTCGCCCACTTACGGCCATATTGTACCAAGTCTTCATAATAATACTCGTTTTATGGTTCTTTAAAAACGTCACGTGACTTAAGACGAGTTTAAATTTATAGCTGAATTAGACACAAACTTATCTATTTCTATGGTAGGTCTTAAATGGTAGTTTTGGCCCAAAGATAACACTTAAACGAATTCCTTTAAAACCAAACCTATAAACAGACGTTTCGGTAGGAGGGCGGAATTAAAGCAAACAGTGGTTGGGCCGCTTTCAAGCTGACAGGATACTAGTTATCTGTTTTCTGCTTTCCATTGTTTTGCATCACTTTACTACAATAAAACTTCCATTGTACTTACAGAGTTCGACATACAGCATAGTTAGAATAGAAATGAATTTACTTTACGTCATAATGCGCTGAAGGGTTCCAAAAATAATGACTCCCCCATCCCATTTTGTGCGAAATATTTGGTGATCAACTTCTTGCCTGTTTAAAAAAGAAGTGTACAAATTCTCTGTACGAGTAAAACATAAAGATTTTAGAAAATTTCCCATCGAAATACATACTTTTACCCAAATAATAGAGAAGAAAGTCCATAGGAAAGATGAGTTATTGCAGTGACTCTTACGGCGAGGCCTAAGGTAGGGAGTCGTCAATGAGCACCGATCATGGTCCCCATAACACGTTTTGAGGTGTCATTAAAATTTGTATATATATGTATTCGCGCTCTAACGGCCGCATCTTAAGCCCGATTTGTTAGCCAACAAAATCCAACAACCGGAAACACGTTTTATGACCGTAAGTAACCATTTTTTGAAATTTTTCGTACTAGAATGAAACGTTTTGGAGTTTTATTTAAAAAATAAATAAACATGAGATTATTTTGCACATTTTGTTTTCCAAACGACCTTAGCTTGTCTAGTCCCCCTCCTCCAAAATATAAAAAAAAAACAAAAAATAATATAAAAGCCTCCTACTCGGTTAAAATCCGATCTAAGGCCGATGGCCGGTATGTAAACTCGCGAAGCTAGTTTGTACGCCGCGATCGAATCGATGTGGTTCATAAATCCGCATGATAGAGGTGCGGACTCGCAAAGCGCAGTCCATAATCCCAGTCGCAAGGTACGAACTCGCGAAGCTAACTTTTCCGCTGCGAGCGGAATGAAGCATTGCGTGAGCCGGGGCTGGAGGCTAAGGTGAAAAACAAATTCTACTAGTATATTTCGTACACGGAGGCAGCTATTCAGCCGTCGTGACAAGTCCCAAACGTAAATTTCCCAAACAGTTTTTTGAAACCCTAAAACATGAAACTTAATTATTTCAGAAATTCACTCAACTCACGTCAGCGGTTCAGTTGCGTGATCGAATTATTTGAATTTACATTTGTCCACTTTATCCTTTTCATATCAATTTTAGCACTGAAAATTGTATAGTGTTGTCTAGTGTGAAAATTGTAATGTTTTAATTTCACATTTTATTTTTAATTACTCAAAAATTGCAAGTTTTATTTTTTCAAATCATCAAATTTTCATGTTAACGAGTGTAATGAACTAGACGAGATTCTTGGAGTCGATAATTATGAATTACATGACTCAAATTTCTTGAGTTTTAGGGCTAATTGCTCCAAAGTTCATATATGGAAATAGTTGAGGTATGGCCAAAGTTTTACAAAAAGGTAAGCTTTTTAAACACTTTGATTTGTCATTCCACACAACTTATATCAGGCCTACCATTCTTTAGTTTTTTCAAAAATACTCATTTTATTTCCCGAAAACTTGAAAGTGGTCAAAATTGACTTGATCATCAGCAGTGTTTTGGAAATCAAAAAAGAATTTAGTTTCCAAAAATAAAACTGTCCTCATAAAAAACCGTTTCTGACTGTAAAACAATCAAAATACAAAAACTGAAGATTTATACTTCAGATTCGCCATCTTGAAACGGGAGCAAGAAGTCAACATTTTGTTTTTCAAAATGTTCACTTTCAAAATGATCTATGTTTACATTATTTTAATCTGTCCAAACCTCACCCCCTCCAAAAAAAATGCACTACGATTAGACAAAACATATTTTCCTTCAATTTTTTAGAAGCGAAATAGTTCATGTTCAGATTAAAGTGACTGATAGGGGTCTATACTTCGTCTTCGTATCGTAAGGTGGTAGGCCTATCTGTAGAGCTATGCTTTTGCAGCAGTATTTGATACATTTAAAAACGTACACATAGTTGATTCTATTACAAATATAACGTCGCTTAATTATATTTTCTTTTTTTAATACAGAAGTAATACGTATTAGTTTTTCCATAAAACGTAGATAATTATTTGCGTGGCAGGGGACTGCGCAGAGAATTTCAATAGAAATGAAGAAATGCGAATATAGTTAATATTCTATTAAGGCGGTAAATGTTTCTGAGTTTACTCTTAGGCCTACAGGAATTCTCAAACACTGCACAAAAGATACCGAGTTCAATCCCTGCGTAGGTCAATTTTATTTATTTGAGACGATTTCACCCGCAAAAACTGTTCACTTCAGCCATATTGAATCGAACATCTTAATCCTTTGTACTTTACCCACAGAATAAGTAATGTAACAAGTAAGTAACTGTCTACGATAAAAAAGAAGAAGGCAAACAATTACAAGAAATACTACTTAAAACAAATTAACATTACAATGACTAAGTTTTCAAATATGTTCCTTGAACAGCTGATGATTATTTCTTAGTCATTGAAACGCTACATTGGCTTGAATAGTGAGTAGTTACTACAGTGGAATTTTGTTATCCAACACATGATGTTATTTGAAATTGCAATATCGTAAATTATTTGTATCACAATAGATATTTCGATCTCGCAGCTAAACCGCTGACGTGAGTGGAGCGAATTTCCAAAATTACGTTTAGACTATATGTTTCAACCGACTATTTGGGAAATTGGTCTTATCATGAAGGCGCTGAACAGCTGTCAGCATATACGAGATATCTTAGTAGTACTTGTTTGCACCTCAGCCTCCAACCCCGGCTAACATACTGCTTCGATCCGCTCGTAGCAGAAAGACCTCGCGGTCTCGGATTATGGGCTGTTTTGCTTCGCTCGCAGCGGAATTTTCATCCGGGCCGTTGTCCTCGGATCAGAAGCTCTGCCCCCACGTGGATTTGGTCCGGTTGCTTTTATGGTATTTTACGTTTTGATAGATTTTGGGGGAACCAGACGGGCTATAAGGTAGTGTAAAAACAAAATATATAGGTGTAAATCAGGTGATTTTAGTGTCAAAAACGGGTGATTATTATAAATTGGAAATTCAGCCATCATAACAATACCTGAATGTGCAGTTTCGTGATGTGTTTTGTTGTTGTAGCTGTGTTTTTGTTTCAAAGTGAGAGTAATGTATGTTTCTAGAATATATATCTACTTATATAAAGCTAGACGGTAACACTGATTCATTGACATTAATTATTAGGCACTTCCCGTAATCGGACCCCCCTCAACCTTATACTTGAATTAAAGCTCTCGACGAGAAACTTTTGGGAATATTGCCAGAAGTTAACATTTTTTAATTTTGCAAGCACTTTTGGGTGGGAAAGATTCTTTAAATTTTTTTAATTTTTTCACTTTGAGCGCGTTTTGTAAGAAAACGGTAAGAGATAGCAAAAATTGTTAAATACAAAAGTTGTAGGAAATTTAATTTCAGACTAACTATTTTTCATCAGATTTAAGATCCAATCATCCATTTAGCCACTATTCATCCGAGAAGGGAAGCTCCGCCCAACGTTTTTAAAGCTAGCCGGTTTCACTGATTCACTGACATTAATTATTAGGCACTTCCCGTAATCGTACCTCCCTCGACCTCATACTTGAATTAAAGCTCTCGACGAGAAACTTTTGGGAAAATTGCCAGAATTTAACATTTTTTAATTTTGGAAGCACCTTTTGGGCGGGAATTTTTTTTCGATTTTTTCAATTTCTTCATTTTCCCACTTTGAGCGCATTTAGTAAGAAAGGGGTAAGAAATATCAAAACATGTTAAATACAAAAGTTGTAGAAAATTTAATTTCAAAGAGGAGATTTTCCTTCAGATTCAAGATCCAATCATTCATTTAGCCACTATTCATCCGAGAAGGGAGGCTCCACCCAATGTCCTTAAAGCTAGGCGATTTCACCGATTCACTGACATTAATTATTAGGCACTTCCAGTAATCGTACCCCCTCGACTTCATACTTGAATTAAAGCTCTCGACGAGTAACTTTTGGAAAAATTGCCAGAATTTCACATTTTTTAATTTTGGAAGCACCTTTTGAGTGGGAAAGAATTTTTCGATTTTTTCAATTCTTCAATTTCTCACTTTGAGCGCATTTAGTAAGAAAACGGTAAGAGATAGCAAAAAATGTTAAATACAAGAGTTGTAGAAAATTAAATTTTAAAGAAGAGATTATCGTCAGATTCAAGATCCAATCATCCCTTTAGCCTCTATTAACCTAAGAAGGAGCTCCGCCAAACAATCCTTCAAATTTCCCATGTTAATCTTATGGA
>JAGFPH010003164.1:142191-161581 GCA_018207615.1 Philaenus spumarius | reverse complement strand
TCGCAATACTTACCTTACCTAGTATAGGGTAAGGAAAGTAAAAACAGTTCATACTAAAATAGGTCCGGAAACGCTTTAATTCGTTAGTCAAGACATTTTTTGACGGAATAACGGATAACCATTGAGGGTCGAACTACCGATGATTTGTAAATAATTTTAGTGTCCTGATTTACCAATATTTTAGATAGTATTGTGTCCGAATGAATACGCAGGGATTTACCCTAGTCTCATATATTCCTACATATTGTTAAAACTGTCATGTTGGAGAGAATTTTTATCCGAATTGTTCGACATTTTTGATAAGCTGCTGACATGCTTACCAACCGACATTTTGATAAAATTTGGTCTGGGTTAACCAACAGTTTGAACACAACATTGTGGTCCGAATCTACCGATACTTTTACTTACAAAGTTGTCATCCTTACGGTTAAAAAGTGTTAAAGTTTGGATTATTGACATTTTAGATCCAGATTAACCGATTTTTCTACAGCTTTGTGGTACGAATCGATATCAATTTTGATAAACTATGCAGTTTGGATTAACCGATAGTCGGATACAACATCGTGATCAAAATTAACCGAAATTCAGGATAAACTGTTGTGATCGGTGTTAACATATATTTTTCTATCGAGGTTCGGATTACCAACATTTTGGATAACTGTAACAATGCGGATGAACCAAAATGTTGTATACATGAGTCCATTGGGTTCCAGATTAAAAGATATTTTGGATACAACATTTTTATATGAATTGACCTACATAAACATTTGTGATTCGCACTAGACCGACATTATTTATCAATTTATGTGGTCCGGATTAACCGTATAACCTATAAACTAGGTTGGTTTTAATTATTATGGAATCGTTAGGAAGCAGTTTATGCAGTAGTTTGCGTGGTCGTCCATTGTGCTACAATTGGATCCTTTAACACAGTTTTGTAGGATCGTGCTTAGTTATCTGACAGTTCGTTTTCATTAGACTGACTGGCATAACAACAAAAAACTGGATAATCAATTTCTTTCGGGTTATTCAAAATAGAGAATAAATGATTTCTGTTAACAATTATGCGATGGATTTCATAAACAGTTTTGTTTTAGATTTCTGTAATTTCGGATAAACAATTCGGTCCGCATTAACCAAAATAAGATATGGCGAGAGTAGTTTTGTTTTGCTACATTCTAAACTTTATATAAAGGCTTTATACGGATCACTGGATTTTACTCACGATTATTTCTCTCTGTTTCAGATCACAGTTTCCGACAGTGGATCACCGCCTTTATCATCTACAACTAGAGTCGTAATCATTGTCGATGACGTCAACGACAACGGACCAGTATTCGACCAATCGTTTTATCACGTTGTTATACCCGAGTCTCGACATCAAGACTCGTCAGTTGTTCAGGTTTGTTTGACAAGTATTTTTACTGAGTTTGGCCTAATTATGTTATACAATCAATGGTTGCTTTAAAATTAAAGATTAAACATTTTTTTTTTTTTTTTTGGTTCGTCAGACATACATTAGACTATAAAACAGTGTTGTTTAGTGTCGTTTGTACTTTTTGAAAAAATTTAAAAATATATCGATTTTGGGGGATTTCTAAAGGTAAATTACCCTGAAAATGTATAACTGGACTATTCACAACTTCAATCGAAATACTGTACTGGGTATGTTTATCGTTGGTGTAGTAGATGATATTTTCCAACATTTCTATATAAAGTAGTTCTCACAAAATTGCGAATTTGCGGAACAACTCACGTTAAAGTGACAACACAAAGATAAGATCAGAAGCAAACGTCTATGAAAAACCTTTTGTTCAAAATAAATAACAACGTCAAGTCGACAACTTATATAGCCTCTTCTAGTTTTACACAACAGGGTCGCCGGAATACTACCCCCCCGGAAAACTACCCCCAAGCAGGTTCCTACGTCATTTTGACGTCAGAGATTGGGGGGGGGGGGGGCAGTTTTCCAGTCACGCACACTCAAGTTTCGATATAATTAGAATAAAAAAAAACTAGAGGACTAACCTAAACTGTTTAGTCACAGTATGTTGCCGATAACAGTATAATTGTAGGAACCTGCTTGGGGGGGGTAGTTTTCCGGGGGGTAGTATTCCGGCGACCCGCTTTTGCTAGGGGGGATAGTATTCCAGTCGCGGACACGGCTCCCATATTGGTTAGTTGGCAGATTTCGTGACGTCACGTTTCACCTAGGGGGGTAGTTTTCCGGGAGGTAGTATTCCGCATCCCCACACAACACAGGGGCCCAATTTTAAGGGAATTTACGTAACCTTTTTTCGAACAGTGTGTGTTTTCTATTGAAGACTGGATTGTTTGGCATATCATTTTTATATTTTCGTACATACTATGATTTAGATTGTACCAAATTGTAGAATCTTAAACTAAATAGTCGACCTATTAAGGGTTTTTGGCAGTTTGTTTTAGTGTTTCCACCCGAGAGTGGAGTATATTAACTTCAAGAGAAGCGCATTCTGTTGTGAATTAGTTGGAACTACTTCAGTATGGTCTCCTAAAACTTTCCTATGCGTTCCAACTACAGTATCCCCACTGTAGGAATGCGTTCTGAGAGGAGGGAAAAAGAGGGGCCCATACCCTAGCTTTGTTGCGTTTGGTTTTAGCGGTACATCCTCAATAAAAATATAGACCTCTGTTGCTTCAATGTGTACCCTATTTCCATCGCTGTGAATAAGAATTAAACGTTATAAAACTGCAGAAAGGGTCGTATAAAAGGACACATTTTTGTTAATAAACCGAACGTGTGATAAATGTGAAAATAATACAATGCTTAAAACTTAAATCAGTTTGATTAAAAGAAGATAGTATTTGGTAGTATCACTCAAAGGTCTTACGGAAAAATCAGGTCGGCACAATTCATTCTCAAGAATCACCTTCCTCCTGACCAAACAAATAGGTACAGAAAATAGTTTTAAACAACAAGTTAATTCAACTAATTATCTACAACTTCTCGGAATAAGTTTTCATCAGACACAAAAATATCGCTTTGAATATTAAATTTGTTATCATTACTTTCATTGTATACAAACTTTGTACAATTTTCCACCCTAATTGACATGAAACAAAATTTAAAATAAATTGTCAAAATGTGGGATACATTTTTTTATATAAATATTGTTTTCAAGAAGGAAACATTATAAGATAAGATATATGCAGAGTTACGGAGTTGTACGTTTTGAGTTGAATGTAGTTAAGCAGCAACTTGTGAAACTAGTTTTCGTAGTATCGGTTTGGTCTTACCGCCAAGTCTTGGGAAGAAGTAGAAGGGAGGACAGGCCCCTTACACCAAACACATTCCTAGTTTGAGGATACTCTACTAGGGGTTTTATCAATAATATTTTATATCAATTAATTGTTATGTAGTGGGCTGTATTACTTTTTTTAGCCCAATCAAATTAATGAACGTGCTCTCACTTTGACACACTATTAAACATTGACATTATTAAATTTGTTTTTGAAATTGATTAGGATAAAAGAATGTTCAGTGAACTGAATGTAATGTATTAGTTTACTCTTTGGGAGTTGGCTAGGCATAAGTTTCGCTCTTGGTTTATGTTCTAGATTTTCTTATTTTCGAGCAAACTTTAGAACTAAATCAAAGTGTACTTTACCAATACATTTCAATACGACATAACTGCCTCGTAATTTTTCGAAAATACTGCTTTTGTTACATTCACGTAACCTTAGTTGATTTTAATAGAAATTAGTTTGTTTTCCAACTTAAAGTTTGAAACTGCTCAAGCAAACTTTCTACTTATCCAGGCTTGTTGTGTTTTGTTTCTCGTATATTTTAACGACTATAGTTTGAGCGCTACTTTTGATTATCCTCTCATAATCAAACGCTTCGTGGTTTTCATTTTTTACCTGCCCTTTAATCCCGTTGTAACTGTAACTCTAATCCGTTTCAAGGTAGACTATTTACACTTTGACCTATAGCATTGAAGAAACGTTGTTTCTTCAATGCCTATAGATAGGTAGATTTTCTGTATGGAGTTATACAAATATAAGCCAAAACCAATACATATTGCAGTAAAGAGAAGTCTGTTGTGGGAGGAATTAAGATCCAATCAGAGCAATTGCTGCGTTGCAATACACTAAAAGGGCTTCTCTAACATAAAGTTACTAATACAAGTATTTTTTCAACATTTGATTTTTAGATAAATTTATTCTTTATTGAACAAATTACTAACTTACTAGGCAGAAGTTCAGGCGACTAGCCTCAATCGGCTTTCTTTTGGTCGAAGTGGTCGTGGCTGCCCCGTGACATGAACTGGCCCTATCTCTACTTATAGTATCAATCTTCTTTTGTGTAATTTACTATAAGCGAAAATCGATTACAAAGTCGAAAATTCGCCAACATCTAAAACAAACCTACAAATTTTTACCATTTGTTAGGTCAGAATGACATTAGGTTCTAACTAACAAAATTAAAATTTTTCAGTTATTGTCGTGACAAGTTTCTATCTGAATTCCTCTTAGCCCAGTCGGTATAGGTTAAAACTACCAGTAATTTGCAATATGGCTGATTTTTTTTATAAGTACCTTAAAGTATGTACATTAACATAAAAAAAAGTTTACCAGTCTATCGATTTCCCAAAGTCGAAAAATAAAATCGATTATCATTTTTTTTCTATTATCCCTAATATTTCGAGCTATAATAAAGATAGAGAAAAATAAAAAATACCACCGTGTAGGGGATGTATTTTTCAATAAAAAAGGTCATATGTATTTATTTCCTTCGAGCAATGGTTTGTCTGGAAAAATTCGATAATGCAGGTATGTATTTTGCAGCAGGGGAAATCACTAAAAGGGGACATCTTATTCATATATGAAGCGTTGGGTCATTCTAAATTGGCCGAATTTTAATATATCGAATTTAAACTTGACATAGGAGTTAAAATATATATTTTAAACATTTATGCTGAGTCTCAGCTTGTTATCTTGAAAATGACCCGATCTAGAGCCACTTGACTCATCAATGGGTTTCTCGATTTTAGGATTATCGGACCCACGAACTAATTTTAATCGGCTCCAGTTTAGAGAATTTTCAAAATATCAACCTGAAAGTTTTTTTACAAGTTAAATATATATATTCAAACAAGTTCAAGGAGTATAAACCTTTTTCATTATTTACTTTTAAAAGCACAAGTAAATTAAAAAAGTATAATTTTAGACCTTTTAGATTTTTCATCAAAACGCTTGAAAAATATAGTTTTTAAAATAAGTATAGCAAAAAACAATTGTATTTGTAACTTCTGTACGAATTTTTAAATCGATATGTTCAAAAATGTCGAAAATGGAGTCGTTGAATCCAAAAGTGTTATAGTTAAAACGAGATAGGTAAAACAGAAGACTATTTTCAAGCGCCTCGTTTTTAAAAATAACAAGAAAAATCGTTCATACTTACTAAGAATATTTATACTGGTGTACTCAACTTGTAAAACAAATTTGGTGTTGATATTCCAAAAATTGACGAAACTGGAATAGATTGAAATTAGTTCGTGGGTCCGGTACTCCTTAAATCGATAATCGAAATCGACTCTTAGATCGGGTCATTTTCAAGGTAACAAGCTGAGACTCAGCATAAATGTTTAAAATATATATTTTAACTCCTACGTCAAGTTTCAATTCGATATATTAAAATTTGGCCAATTTAGAATGAGCCAACGCTTCGTATATGAATAAGATGTCCCCTTTTAGTGATTTCCCCTGCTGCAAAATACATACCTGCATTATCGAATTTTTCCAGACAAACAATTGCTCGGAGGAAATAAATAAAGGAATAAAATTTTTTATTTTTCTCTATCTTCATCATAGCTCGAAATATTAAGGATAATCGAAAAAAAAAAATGATAATCGATTTTTTTTTCGACTTTGGGAAATCGATAGACTGGTAAACTTTTTTTTATGTTAATCTAAATACTTGAATGTACTTATAAAAAAAAAAAAAAATCAGCCGTATTGTAAATTACTGGAACTTTTGGTCTAAAATTACCTCTACCGACTGGCCTATCTTTATTTTGCACTAACTCTTATTGCTCTATCCATAAGTTCAAAGTTTTATCTGCAACATATGTGTAAACAAGTTTGGAATGAAATGGTTCTATTTGGCTGCTGCTGTAGATTTCCGTAGTGTGCAGGTAGAACTTTGTTACTATTTTCAACTGAATATCTAAAAAACCAATCATCAAATAACTAAAAAGAATCCATAGATAGGAAAACCAATGTACAGTAAGTACAATAAAAAAAAAACAAAACTTCAAACTCATTTCTCTGAAAACTTAGGGTCTGGTCAGTTAGAAACCTTGTCATTCGAACCTAACGCATTGAAGTAAATTAAATTTAAAATAATTGACACTTGCATAACCTGAATTTCTGTTTTTAAGTACCATACACATTTGGTCCAAAAGTTAATAGTCTTTTTTGCGTGCTATTGGGCCTGGACTACACTGTAGTGAGGCCGTTACTAGGAGCACGTCCACTAAATCTGAAACAGTTGAATTATTTAATTTCCATTTATAAAATGCATTTCAACCAAATTGTATAACCTAACAATCGTACACAAAATACCACCCACGGAATACCAACAAACAATACACGTAAGCCTAGGCTGTAAAACATTTTTACGACTTGCCTATTGAAAACATGTCCTAAGGGGGCCATAATTACAGGACATTTTATGATCTGAGGTCTAGTTTTCATCATGAGAGCAATAATAGCAATCGCTCATTATTCATATTACGGAAATTAGCTAAAAACAGTGCGACGTTCAAATGTAATTATCTTAATAGAGTGAAATATAAATGTTATAAACTGGAATTGCATTATACATTTTAAATATGTCTGAAGGTCTTTGTATTCTGTCAGTATACGGTTTTAATTGAAATTTATTAGGCTACGTCAAGAATCGTTACAAAATTGATCCTAAAAATAATCTCAAAATGTGTTTTTGCTGTATTTACAGCTTAGCCTGCACTACAGTAGCTTTAAACGTAATTTGATTTTTGGACCATTACTCAATAATGTGGATAATTAGGCCTATGGTTGAAAATAATTCATAGATTTAGTTACACAATTATGCTTTTCATTTTTTATAATTTTTCAGATTTATTTATAAATAACAGGTGGTATTAATTTAAAGTTAATTCTGACCATAACCTCAATCTAAAGAAACTAACTTGTGTCTGTACATTGAGATTGTGTCATTAGATATTAAATGGAACATCCGATACAGCTAATGCCTTTGGAAATTACACGGCTGACTATGATTAAAAATACCTTGTGAAGCCTACGAACAAACCTAAACTAGGCTAAAGCAGCAATTAAAATTTGCGTGTTGCGTTTAATGCAGCAGCATTCCATGTAAATTTTTGTGCTCAGCGCGGGAAAACTTCATCCTATTCAGACTGTTTACTATTTTTGTGTTTGCAACCAATAGTTTTGTGCTAAAGAATAAGACATTAAAAATTATCCGCGATATACCGGTAGCTTGTTTAGATATTTTGCGAAGGCTTAAAAACTTTGATATGAATTTCCATTAGCTAGGAAACGTGATGTCTCTTATAATTTTTCTTTCAAAGATGTACATTCTTTTGATTTTTTCATCCTGTAATTTAGTAGAAAAACCCTCCAAATCT
Organism: Philaenus spumarius; assembly: GCA_018207615.1. Lineage (NCBI taxonomy): Eukaryota > Metazoa > Arthropoda > Insecta > Hemiptera > Aphrophoridae > Philaenus > Philaenus spumarius. The sequence goes on along the minus strand of JAGFPH010003164.1, from coordinate 153,908 downwards.
TCTACAGATTTGGACACAGAATTCTTAAAGCGACATGCACTTCCATCGTCCGATAATATATTCAATCCTTTCCCGCCATCTTATTTTATATTTTCACGTAAACACATTATCGAATTACATCTGGTTATTTTTATTTATAATTTTGTAATGTTTAAATCATTGAAAGCTTCACATTTGTCTTTAGTATTTATAATTCTTACGTAGAAATTGAGGCGCCCACAGTCTACATAATAGCACACACAAAATTCACGGAGTCGGATGACATCTATGTTTCGAAATTTAGCCAATATCAAACTGTTCCACATTGAAATCTTGCAACCTAAATTCATAAAAAAACCGACAGTGAATCGCGTATGTTGAATATAACGAAAATTTCCTTGCGTGTAGCTTCATTATGTTTACGTAAATTGTTCATAGGGCAATACATTTTTGCCATGTACAACGCCATTTATAAATATTTATTACTTTCCAAATTCAAATTAATTTAAATTAAAAGTCGGATAATTTTCAAGGAATTTTCAAAATCCTTTTAATTTATAATGCGACATCTCAAAGTCTAGACATTACAAAACTAACCTCATTATTCTAAGCTTAGGATTCAAAACATTGAATCGATTATTTGTCTGATTTAATTTGATTGATGTCGTCAAATTAGAACGAGGTGGAATCAAGTGAATCAGAGATTGGAATCGAATCATTACTCGACAACGGAACATGGGAGAGTTTGGACGTTGACAATGAATTGGGCGAACCTTTGTTCAGGGTAAGACCCGAAACATTTATATGTTTCCCCATATCTGTTATGCATACCCGCTTTGTAGTCTTTGTATGTACCTTTCCAACAATCGCAGTAGGTATAATATCATCATTGAAGTGTATGCATGGATGATTCTCTGTTTGTATAGTCTGTCTTTTGCCTATACCTATTTGCCTATTTGTCAACTAACTGTGTACTGTAAATTATGCATTGTAAAACTTTATTGATTACGTGGTTCTATTGTGTTGTAAAACTTTATTAACTAGCTGGTTCTGTACTATGTAAAACTTTTATACCCTTCAATAATTTGTTGACCTATATTTCCTTTTCCAATTAGCTTCTGTTGTGGGTATCATACATAACCTCGAAATTGTTGTAGCCTAATTATTTGTGCCTAGCATGACTGTATGTGTTACAAAATTCTTGCATAAAAACAACCCCACATGGCTGAATAGATTTTCTTGAATAATAGCTAAGAACACTTTCGATAAAGTCACCTTTAAAAAAAAACTAAGTAAAAATCGGTTCATCCATTTGGGAGCTATAATTTCACAGATGGACACCCAGATACACATATTAAACTGACAACACTCCTCTGTTAAAAAATAGGGTTAAAAATAGGTCTGTAAGTGGTGTTTAATTGATGTTTTCCATTGTAAAGCCATGTTTACACTAGGTAACAAAACATGTTATTGGTAGTTTTGCAACTACATTTGCTACAGACAAGAATGTTAGCAACATGTGTGTTTACTACCTGATGCAAACAGCCTTAACGTTACACATTGTTTTAGTGTTGCTACTAATAGAACTGTTGTTGACATTGTTATTACATAGAATCAACGCGGGATAACAGATAAAATCGCTAAAATTAATTCTACTTATACAACATCTAGTTGATAAATTCGACGATATTTTAGGAGTGAAATAAAAAAATATATTCTTAACAAATAATTTCAAATTGTTCAAAAGTGTCTGCTGTAAGTTCGGTCATCTTGGATATTTATCTCCTAAAAGCAATGTTAAACTTAAAACCATTTATTGCTTTTATTTTTTATCATACAATTGTTTGCAAGGTCTCATTTTAACCACAATCACAATACGCATCCGTTTTGGGTTTTATCCTGTTTTCAAATCCTGTTTGTTTGTTATGTAATTGACACTTTTTTAGTAGGGCCTACCAAGTTTGAGTTTTTCCTTACACAATAAAAACAATAGGCTTGATCTGCGAGAACTTTTGACCATTTATTCTAATTTTGTGGAACAAGAAAACAATGTGAAATAAGTTTATAAAATAATAATTTTCAAGTTTACAGTTCAATTCTATAATTTATTCTCTACACTTTAGTTATAATAATATTTCATTTTGGGCAAAGAATATACAAATGCATTGTGTGCTTCACACGCCAACCTCTGTATTGGGAGTATTTTCAATATACAATGCATTGCGTGATTCGCACGCCAATTTTAGGCCGATGTGCTATGGACACATATGTGTGTCCGCTTTAAAATATTAGTGATTATTACGTAGAAAGGTTCAAAAATAAAAATTACAGTGATTTCTACTCATTCAGACTATAAATAAAAGGTCAGCTCCTAGCATAGGAAATACGAAATTTGTGTAGCAGTGAACGTGATGAAGAGTGCCCTCCTCTCCTTTGGCAAAAGGAGTCCAGGGTTTTTTTTTTTGACCTCTCCAAGAAATCTTTTATAATTTGGGAAGCCAATTTGGCTGTTCAGATGGAATATTAACCCACACAGCATTGAGTCTGTACCTTTACACCGTCAGTGAACACACAAAGACCTACAACACCAAGAGGCCGCACCAAGTACTGACCCAGCAGCTCATGCTTGAACTCTTGTAAAAAATAAAGTAAATACTGTAAACGTAAAATCAACCAGCACATACCATTTAAAACATATTTTAGTGCCAATCTCTTTAAAGAAAAATACATGACTATAATTAATAATATACATATTTTCCTTTCTCTGGGAGCTAGGGGGGCGTGCCCCCTCTCCCCATAGGTATGGGTGCCCATGATAGTATGTGTTAAAATTATTAAACTGCATAGGCACGTACTAAAACACATACTACAAAAAAGAAATATAACAAAGCCAAAGTCTAGATATCGAGATACCTAGTGCTACTGGGTTGTTTGGTAGGGAATTCTAATATTTTTATAAATAATAAACATTTCACTTTAAATTTACAATCACTGCTCTGTCCCATTTTGAAAAGACAAAACATATACCATGTTACCCTGACTACATTTCTTGATACAACATATAAGTATAGGTTTTATAAAAATCGTATTTATATTTTTTAGATAAGTTACATACACCCTTTTCCTTTTTATGATAGTATAGTTTAAAAAATTGTCTAACTGATATTTGAACATGAATATGTAAATATTGTGTAATTAAAATTTATTTGTTCTTTTATATGTGCAATATATTTGTATGTAGATTTAACTCTCTAAAATACTTTTGATTCTTTGCATTTGTTCTACGCTACATTATTTATCTTGCTTTTGTCTTGTGTGTGCTTGGCAATGATTGTTTTATGTATGTGCTTTTACTAATATTGATCGTTATCTAACAAACATTGTATTTTTTTTGTCAAACAAAGAAATTTGAATAATTAACATATATTATAAACTTGTAGTACATATATTTACCTAAGGCAGCTTGTATTTCAAAATTTTGAACAAGGCCAGAATGTAGCATTAGAAGAGAATAATGCTTGCCTGGGTATGTTTATTGTTTTTTCTTTTTTTCAGTTTACAAACATCAGTTAGTTGAACTTTTTTTAAACTAAACCTAATCCGGCCTTTATCATTATTTAAAGTTTTATGGACTGATAAATATTGTTAAACAAATTTAAAGAAGTTGGTGTCATGGGTTGTATTTGGTGCACCAGAAAAGCCGCCACTGACAGTTTACTTTAGTATTTATTTAGTTGTTATAATTTCTTATGACCAGCTTAGCTTTGATTAGTATATTTTATTTCTGTCCATTAATTATATTATTTGTGTTAGTACCTATTATAAAAATATGTAAATTATATTTGAACAAATTTAACTATACATGTTTATTTGTAGTGGAATGAACGTGTGTCTTTCAATTTTATATTTTCATACAATTATGATAGGAACATATTTTCGTTGTAAGTAGTTTATTTTATAAACAGTTGATTATGTTATACTATAGGCTACAAAAATAATTACACACAAAGTATTGATCTTTGGTAATTTACATTGCAATTTGTTGAATTACTACTTTTTATTTGAATGTTTTATTACTATAAAATCACTATCTGTGTTAACTTAAAAATATTTATGAGATTTATAATCAATTGATTTATCATGGTTTATTTGTATTTATTTTGTTTCATTGCATATCTGTAAGTTACGATGGTAGATAAGATATACGGGATACCAGGATGAAATTCAGTACATTTCATTTAATTACTTAAGGCATGTAGTCACTTGGCATAGTTTATATACAACTTAACTTCAAATCTGCTCATTTGTTTGATATTCGTATCTTGTGTTTAATGAAACGCTCTGAAAGATAATACAATTCTGCAGTAGTGATCAGATAAAACCCGTTCCATACAAACAGTTTTCAAATAACTTAAATTTTTGCAGACTTTTTGTTTACAAATAATTGATGTGAGAGAATTGCTGCATCATCAAAATTACAGTCAGATTTCTGTAAGCTTCTGCTCCCCTAACACCCAGAATGTGGTTTCAAATTGAGTTAAATCTATTCTTTAAACATTCATCACTTTAGTCAATCCGGTATTTTCTGTTAGGTTTAATTCTAACCACTACTTAAAACATTATTGCCTGACGTAATGACCTACTTTACTCTACCTGACGTTCCTGTTACTTTAACCTCAAACCATACACTTTCATATTTTTGCCTGAAATAATATTGGCATAAATTTTTGTTCAGGTTCTGGCCATGGACAAAGATTCAGGAAGCAATGGTGACATTGAATACAGCATAAAATCTGGCCGTGGGAAAGGCAAATTTGGAATTCATCCTAGAACTGGAGTCGTGTACACTCAGAAATATTTTATGGTGGGCCAAGAATACGATCTTTTGGTGAGTTCAATATATTTAGTTGGAAAAATTTAATACTGTTGATTTATTTAATTAAAACATATGCAATTAGTTACTGTACCTATTTTTAAGAATAAACGTTTTTTGTATGCTTTGTGTATTTAGGCTGTTATTTTTGTGCTATTTTCTCTTTTTGTAATGGTGTTGCTATCTCTATGATTTTTGGCACAATCATTGTATTAGTCGATATGAAACATCCGTCAGAATGTTTTGGAACAAAAAAGTAAATTTTGTTAAAATTGTCAGGTGGTATTATTTGCTAGGCGATGATTTATATTTTTAGATTCTTCAAGTTGCGAATTAGTGAGGGTTTTCAGTTGAAACTAAGCGTCTAACCTGATTGATTCGTTCAAGATACACTCCTTACAAGTGGTCTGTCAGGCCCTGCAAAAACAATACACAATTTAAATTGTTTATTAGGAATAGTTCTCCCAATCTATAACCAATCTCTCTCAGGAGAATTAAATAACCTGCGGTTTTATAGGATTATATTAGAATTTACGAGACAAGATACATGCTCACTGTACAGTCTACATTAACCAATAGTTTCCATTGATAATTAATGACTGTTCAGTTACAGCAGATAATGCCTGACTACATAATATATGAAGCACATATTTGAGGTCTGTGGTCGGTTCGCTAACATTGCCAAATGAGGAACCCAGAAATATATAGTTATAGCCTCATTATTTGTTTGAAATTTAATATATACATTGACAAATAATAAACTACACTCATTAAAGCATTTGCAAGCCTTGTGAAATTATTCGGGTAAAGTAAGGGCTTTTATTTCAAAGATAGTAGAAGCTTCATTTATTATTTTATTAATTTTCTATCACAAATGGGGTTTTAGGATCCTGTAAGAAGCATACTTAAAAAAAACTTGTTTAAGAAGTAAAGCTTGGATCCTTGGATCACTACAAGTTCAGCTGTTATTTAAAATTTTCAAAGTACTGAAAAAGACACCCAAATTATGATACAAATTTAAAAAAAGCAGTATGGTACTTATAGCCGTTTCCACATCAATTTTGTCAACCTGTTGAGTGTTCAGTATTATTTAACTTCTTTTGTTGAAGTATCTATTATAAATTTTCTACAATTTATAAAGTACAAATCTTGCAAATTTTCAGGTAATGAACAATATTAAACTGTTTCAAACACTAGCCTATAATTACTTTAAAATAGTTACACTTAATTAAAACAACAAATATGCTTAGAATTTAGAACAAATTTGGTATTTAGCTATACCGGGTGTTTCAAAATGAATATCGGAATTTCAGGCTTTGTAGTATTTATTACATTTAACTTAACAGTTTTTTCTACAAGTGTTCAATGAAAGCACCACTCATCTATCCAAAGGTAAAAATCACATGGCGTCAGATCGGGTGAACATGGAGGCCATGCAAAACAAGCTTGGGCCTCGGGGCCAATCCAGCGGTCGCCTATAACGTTATTTAACCAATCGCGTACGGTACTTAGTTATACCAGTTATGCGGTGCACCATCTTGCTGCCAAATAAAGTTCTGTGGTTCAGATTCTTCCAAAAGGAAAGATCGAAACATAGTTGTTGTAGCGCTGATAAGAAACACCAGTTTGTTCCGGTTAAAAAGAAACGCCCATAAACTTTCCACCAAGAGAGTCTCGTTGCAACTATACCGGCTCGTCGGGATTTGCTGACCACCAGATGCGCACATTATGAGTGCTCACATATAGAGAAAATTATCATAGCCATGCAGCACCATAACGTTTACAAAGTTGACTCTTAAACCATAGTTTGTAGGCTTTAGAGTTTGTAACAACTGCAAGCGATAAGGATGTAGTTGTAATTGATTCCTTAACACGTTCGTTAACACCATACTAAATTTTTTCCATTTGCATAGACTAGCGTTGCATATATGAGAAGGCCCGTTTCTAGCCACAGTTAATTAAACCAGGTTTATGTTGCATATTTGTATCATAATTATTGGTATCATTATGCAAGAAGGTCTGCCGATCATTTGTGGTGCCTGGTCTGTAAATTTTACAATTTTGAACGTGGGAACCTGAATACGTTAAGTACTCATGAAAATTACCCCCTTTCTCATGCCACAATTCTTGGTTGTTTTCTTCCCGCCTTTTTATTTTGTGGGAATGTGAAGGCGCAAAGTTCTCAGGAATATTTCGCTCTCCCCCTTTCTCACGTAACAATTCCTGGGAATTCTGATTATCCGCCTTTGTATTTCAGTCTTAATTTTTATTGGTTGTGCAACTTTGGTAAAAACACTTTGTTTTACTAACTTTGCTTCAGAGGCTAACAAAAAAACTTACTATGTTTGAACGTCGTATATATGCGACGATTTCAAAAACACTGAAAACATTAAAAAAAACAAATAGGTGTTGCTTTTGGTTATTAAAATGGTTATTAAAAAGGTTATTAAAAATTACATGAACTCATTTGAACATAATCACTCTCGTGGTCTGTGACAAATGTCATAACAGTTTATCCCAGTTTGTGTGTATTCCAGTCCAGTGTCACGACAGTCTGTGGCGAAAAACAATGCGATGCAAATATATACACGGTATATTTATACACGGTGCTCGGTAGTGAACGTGTTAAAACTATCCACACAGACGTCTCTTCACATGAATAGCCTTACAAACTGATTTCTTTGGGATACGCGTGAAAGACACTCACTCGTTCAACACGTTCTTCAGTCCTCTTCAGTTGCGTACTCTTTCCTTGGCAAAGGCAGCCGGTGTTTTCAATCTGATGATATCACCTACGGATGTTGTTATCACTTGGAGAATTACATTTGAACTTAATATGGAATGGCTGTAACTACAGATTCAGTCCTTGCAAACTGGAAAATACAAAAAGCTTTCTGTTCACTAGTCTTCATCTTTGTTACTAGCCCTTTCTAGTGGAAGATAGGGGAAACAGTGCATGCGCACGCGCACAGGTGTACCAACATAACTGTTTTATTTGCTTGTTCATTTGATGTATTATTTATAAGTGTAAATTAAATGTAATAAGTACTAAAACTATGATACTCATTTTGAAACACCCTATGTTTTTTAATTATTAAAAATGTATTATATTTACATTCACATCTGCCGTGTTAACATTTTTCCAGCGTTAGTTAAAACATTAATATTTAACTTTTAATTAAAACTATCCAATTACTAATTCATATTCAAACACACGATAAAACAGTCAGGAAATAACAAGTGTGCTTATATTACAATTACTTAACTTATTGATTTATTCATTAACCTGTATTCCTGTTTAACCAACATTGTATTTTACACCTAAATTTCTACTTAAAATGCATACAGTGTTTGGTGCATCAGTGTTACGTTAGCCTAGATTATAATTATTGACTGTACTTCAATGTTAGGGCCTATAACCTATAGCCTATGAAGCACAGCGCATTATATTGATTGAAGTACATACAGAACTGATTAAAAGATAAGTATATTATACAGGAAATCCAAACACATATCAGAGCTTTGATAAAGTCAGTATTAAACATTATTGCGCAAATTAAACTTGCACGTACAGTGGAAACATATCTTTAGTTTGGTTATCATATTTTAAATTTATAAAAAGTGCCGATATTACCTTAATTTAATATTACAGACAATTTTACGTTTTAATAATTTTACCCAAATGTATAAGGTGTTCAAAAATAAAGATTTAAAATATCTATACAGTGTATAAAGTGAATTAAAATAACAAAAAACATTCTTGTTTACTAACATATGCCTGAAAACACTTCATTATTCTTCTTTTGGCCGTTTTGTGTTTTTCATTAAATATTGATATATTTTTAAATTGTTCATATTTTGTAATTGGTATAATCAATTTGTATTTTACACTTTACCAGTATGCCAAGTATGTAAACATTATCTTATGCATTTTAAAATTGGTGGAATATTAAAATATTTATCATTAATATCTTTTAAATCACAAACTTTAGGCTGCACATAGTTTACAACAAACAAAATGTTCACCCTTTAAACAACAAATAAAATACAAAAAATAGTAACACTAAAAGTAAAATATACAGTCGCTATTTTGAAATGAAAAGTCACCATTTTGATTTTATTTCTAAATTTTTTTAGAATTCAAAAATATTTTGTTTACTGCGTCTAATTATGGATGTTGAATTACAATTAACCTTCCATTGGGCGCTTCACGGAGGTTATCTCCGGTTCACTAGATTTTTGATAAAAACATTACTTTTATAAGGCTGCCAATCTTGGTGTTTACCATACTTCCCAATACTCCTTCTATGAAAGGTAGCAAACCCTACCTCTCCCTTAAGTATTGTTATTTGCGTACAGTGGAGTGGCTGCGTAAAGACTGGAAGTAGACTCTGTGAGCGCCCTACCGCATTACAGTGATTCCGGAGTTAAGTTCCATGAGCTTCCTATCGTGTTACGGAGATTCTGGAGTTTTTTTCTTGTGAGCACGGAGAATAAATTACTTCTTGTTAATACTTCTTTTTAATATACCCGGAAGTTACTTCCGTGAGCGCCAAATCGTGTTTCAAAATCAATTTGCCCGATCGAAGGTTAACAAGAAATTGTGCGTTTTGTACATAAGTCTGTTATGATTTAACTGAAAGAAATTTTTGTAACCCTTTGTTTGTCGTTAAAAAAGGAAATTATTTTGTTTCCTGTACATTTTTGATAAAGTATTAGAGATTTTCAAAATTCAAAATTTCAATTGACCACCATTTTGATCTTTTAAATGCTAAAATGTATGTTATTGTACTGGTAATATATTTTATGAAACCACTTAAAATTACCGTAATTTCTAAAGTTAATAAATTTTTTTTTTAAATGTTTTGTTTTTGTAATTGAAGTAGTTTACATAGATTGTTGGTTGACACGTTTTGGAACTCTTTCCATCTTCAGATTATCGCTCTGTTGAGGTCGTTAATACATTAAAATAAATGACAGTACAACATAACACATATACAAGCACACAATAAAACAAATAATTCTACCGCGTGTGCACACCATCGCATACTTTTAACTACTGAGGGTGCGCTGGATCTCTAACTTGCCGTACCGCTTAATGTTTGTATTTCATATCTATCTCTTTAGCAAAGTCATACAACAAATTGAATTTTAAGTTCAATTGATCATTCAACATATGTTCTGGACTTTTTAACTGTGCTTTATATATTTTGTATTTCTCTAGCGCGTCCATTTGTTTGTTCCTGTATTGGTTGGAAGTTAGTTTCAAAATTAGAATACGATTGGTTTTCGTCTATAATGTGGTGTGTAGTTAGACTTGGCATAGGTTACTCTGTCACTTGGAAGATATTCTTTAAACCGTTTTTTAAAATGCTTCCCAGTCTGCCCTACATAAAAACACTCATATTCATCACAATAAAATTATTGATCTTTATATCTCCGACTTTTGTTTCGTAAAAACAAGTTAAGGAGTAGATTTTGTTGTTGTTGTTATTTAATAATGTTCTTAAAGTTGTTGGAAGTGTGGAACAACATGGCTACATCTTTCTTCCTCAGCGTGTTGGTTAGGATGTTCTGTGGATCTGAAGGTCTTTTTACCTTGTTCTTTCGGTGGTTTCTGAAGAAAACCATTCCTTGTGTACTTTTTAGTATTTCATCCATCATGGAACTTCTGTAGTCGTTCTCCAAGGCTATGTATTTTATGGTATTCAGCTTGTTATGGAAATCTTCCTTACTGAGCGGTATTGATATTAATCTATACATAAAACTATTAAAAGCACCAAATTTTTGCGCAATTGGATGGTGGGATTTCGCATGAATCATGGAAACAGTAGTTGTGGATTTTCTGAAAATCCTGTATTGGAGTTGTAATCACCGTAAGGTCTAGAAAATTTAACACTCTCTTCGTCTCCAATTCGAGGATGAAATGGATTTGACTGTTGATATGGTCCATGTACTTTTCAGATTTTCAATGTGTCTAAACTTTCCATTGAATGTGACAAACGTGTCATTAATATACCAGGAGTAACTTTTATGTTACTATAAAATTTCTTTTCTTTTAATACAATGTATTTGTTTTCAAACTCATTTAGATAGATGTCAGCCAACAGTCCTGAGAGTCACGACCCCATTGCTAGTCCTTCTTTTTGAATATAGAAATTTTTATTATATGTAAAATAATTCTGGTTTAATAAGACTTCAAATAGTGTGAAACCACAATCTATGTAAATAAAGTAAACTTCTTCAATTATAAAAAATTCACACAGACAGACATAATTATCCTTTTAATCATCAGTGACTTAGGTACAAACACAATGAGTTTGAAATTTTAACGTAATTTATAAGTATTTTTTTAAGTTGGTACTTTGAATCACTTAATTTAAAGTTAGAAACACTTGGAAATCATATTGTATTAATAAGAATTAAAAAATATATATTTAACTAAATATTTGAAAATTTCCAACTGTTCAATCATAGTACATGGAACCAATGACTTTACAGAAGCCCTCACACAAAGTAAATAATTAGTACTAATCAGTTTAGCACAAAGAAACCACAAACACAGTTCCCAGTCACATAATGCAAATCATTTGACATCCAGTACATTCTAGTCAGTCGTACGGTTTACACAACTAATTCAATTAACTGAATTACAAATTGTTTGTTCGAGTCTAACCATGTAACTGACATTCACATGGATGTATTTCAATAAACTTGTTTGTCCAAGTGAATTGTCACAGCTTGTTGGTCGAGAGAAATCATTTCATGTGTTTGTAAACGGAGTACATTGTAGATTCCTTAAATTGTAAATTGTTAAAAGTCTGGAAAAATATTTTGCTTACAAAACATTTTATTAAATATTTGT
>JAGFPH010003164.1:121018-142181 GCA_018207615.1 Philaenus spumarius | reverse complement strand
TAAATTAAAATATTTATGTACACATCAAGACACAAAGTATAAAGGGAATAATAAATTAAAACATATACATTCTTATATATATAAATGAGAGACGCAAGATAAAGTAAATAAATTATGATTAAAATTAAAGTAAATTTTTAGTGTTAAAGAATGATATGCAAAATTAGGAAGCTTGGCAAATATGTGGTTATGTTGGCGCGAAAAGGAGAACATTGGGGCCTAAATTGTGCAATATCTATGCTATGACATAAGTGTGCATAATGCACAATAGAATCACAGATTGGTGTCATGTTGCATGGATTGGACCATATGTGAATTGACAGACGCCAAAAGGTAAACATAGTGTTTGAGGTTAAGTAAATGTTTTTTTGTTTTGATTTCAAAGTAAAGTGATTGTTGTTAATGTATGTTTTCTATTGCAATTAAATAATGAAGTAAATAATAATCAAACGATAATTCACATATTATCTTTTTATTAAATTGAATATTTTTTTATTTTTAACTTAGAATAATTTTGAATTACAATTTTTTTAACCTTTTATAAATAATTTTTTGATTTTTATAATGCCTAACGTTATAGAATACACTGCAAATAATTGAGTATGTGTAGTATTGAATACAATACTCTTTTGTAATGGATTATAGCGTGTATGGACAAATTAAATTATAATAATCGTAATAAAATTGAATAACTTTGCGACTGTACTGAAAAAATGACTTTGCCGACAACATGTCCATTTTTGCTTTCTGTATCACATTTATTTATTATTCTTAATTGTATTTTTTTGTTATGTATCTTTGTGTTTATCTCTGAGAAGTGTATCTTTTGACAACTCCAATGCACCCTTGCTGCATTTCATGTATGTCAAATAGAAAGGCTAATAAAGAGTAAGAATAACCAATAAATACTGTGCAATTTGTGATCTACACTGCACCAAAGAAATCAGCTTTTTATTCCTCATAAAAAGTTATTTCAATGTTAATAAATTATCAGCAGCAGTGATGGATCTAGAAAATATTTTCGATTGAGGATTTATATGATCTAAAGTCAAAACTACCTAAATGTGTGTAGATTTTTTTAAATTTTAAAATTATGTAATAATATATGATTTTATTACTTTAAACTAAATAACAAATTGGTGCAAAATCATGATTACAAACTGTGCAAGAATTTATTTGTGTTTAGACATGGTTGTTTTAATTGAATAATTTTGTTCAGGTTCGAGCCACAGATCACGGAAGTCCTAACAAAACATCAACAGCTCGAGTTTCAGTCCAAGTAATTTCGATACCAGAAGAATCGAAACACGCTCCGATTATAAAACAGCCCAATCAAAAAGTCGAGGTTACCGAGAGCGATTCTATTGGATTCCTTGTGGCACTCATTCAAGCTTCAGACGAAGACGGTGATCTCCTGTGGTACAAGATTACAGGTAGTGTAATAATTACAGTTGAATAACTTTGATTAGCTGAGCCCTCACCTGCCATAATGTAGCCTAATAATTTAATATTCAAATTCAGTACCAGTACGTTAGTTTAGAAAGTTTTGGCTAAAAAATTTGATGGTAAAAGTGGTGATATTGATATTTTAATTTCTCTTTTATATTTAATTCTATTCATAATTTTAGCATTGAGGGAAATGGCAGAGGATAGAAGAGGATTCTTCTACTTACATTAGTTTGAAGAATTAATTTTACACTCGCTCTTTTGAAAAATATAATTTGTCAACAATTTAAAATAATTAGTCCTATTAGGGAGTTTTTATTTTGTATACTTTACTAGGTTTTTATACTTTATTCAAGAATTTGTTTATATTTTTGTAAGAATTACTCAATTGGCTTTATTAATTTCATTCCAATTCATAAGACATTTTTAGTTTTCTGTAAATGCAGATTCAAAGCCTCCAATCATCCTGCATGACAGTTTCTCTGAGGGTGTAAGTTAAGCCACTGGTGTTATATTATTGTTGTAAATTGGACATGTCATACAGTACTCACTGGTTATATATATTGAATTCGTTTTAAGTTGTTGATATGTTAAGAGATGTTCAATGAGTACTGTGGAGAATTTAAACAATTAAAAACACTGAAGCCCCAATTACAAGTTCGGTGTATAAAACTACACAAACAAACTGAAACACATTTATTAATATAGTTATTCTAGTTCCCTGATGTACATTTGTAACCAAGTTACCATCATAGATTTAAAGAACATATAGCTCATATAAAATACGATAAGCCTGATAAATCTAGTGTAGCCGAGCACATCCTTCAAACGAACCATGAATTGGGAATACAAAATGTTAAACTGGTTGAGCGTGACCTCAAATAAATTGTTAAACAGCTACGAAAGTATTTTATTGCTAAAACCGATAGTGAATTACTTCTCAACTCAGATAAAGGTCCCATTCCTAATTCATGTTTGTTCTCTTTGTTGAAACCTAGGTAAAACCTTGCCATTAATCAGCGGTAGTATTTTGTCGTTTCTATTGTATTTATATATTCTTATTGCTTATTTATTGATTAATTAATTTAGTATAATTTTCTAATTATTTTATCCTTTGAAGATATGTATTATCTTATTGCTTATTTATTGATTAGTTTATTTTATATTATTTTTAAATTTTATACGTTGAATATATGTATTATTCGTTATTTTAATAAGTTGTAAGACATACACTGTACACTGTTTTCCGGTAGTTTAAGAAGTTTTATGCAATCGTTGTAACATGTTTCATTTCGCAACCTTGGGCCATTCCCAAGGACAGGGGCAAGTACCGTTAGCGGCATCTACCTGGCTTTTTGAAACAATTCCTTGGGGTGGTCACTTACGATTGGTTGATCTACCTGAGGTAAGGAAAAGGGGGGCGAATAGGTCTGTTTAGTTTTATAGTTTCATTCTTGTTACCATTAGTTTAGATTTAGAACCCTCCGATGATGGTATCTTGGTTACCGAAATGTACATCAGGGAACTAGAATAACTATATTAATAAATGCGTTTCAGTTTATTTGTGTAGTTTTATTCACCGAACTTGTGGTTGGGGCTTCAGTGTTTCTAATTGATATGTTAAGTGGTTTATCAAAGTTTAAGATGGAAAAATAAATACACTACTGTACCTATTCCTGCATTGAGTCCGGGGCCCAGGTGAGACATTTAGATATTTTTAATGATTTACACACGATATTGTGTAGGTTTCAAAACGACCTTATATTATAATTTAACAGTTTACACAGTACACACCTCACCCTGTGTTAAATAAAGTAAAATTACCGGTAATATTGCTAATTAAAACTAACCAATGTATGTTAATTAATGTATCACACCACTTCAAGGTAAGCATGGTCAAGGGCGCAGCTTGTTTATCAACAAAGGGAAATTAGCACTTGGTTCAACAAAAGCTATTGTTTTCTGCAATTACGGGCAAACAGTTTAAATAATTACAATTACTAGGTGTATTTTATTAGTTCGTAAAAACAGTTGTTGTCAAACACATGGCACTATTTATCTTTGAAAATATTCATGTAGATTGTCAGTGTGGAAACTAAACAATGTACTTAGTACTATTTGACAGAAAGCTTTGTTTAGGCTATGAAATCTTATAGTTTCCTATTTAAAAAATATGTTTAAAAAATATATTTAAAAAATTGGAAATAATCTTGGGGCTTTAAAATTAAAAATATTATTTTAAAACTGTGTATAAATCTACATTACTTTATAAAAGTAGTCTAACCAAATAAAAACTATTGTTCTGAAGCTGTTGTACTCCAATTCGGAAGTATTCTAAATAAAATCCCTTACTCAAACTCTTCAAGTTAAATCAATAATTATCAATTAAATTAAAAAAACATCATGTTTAAAAAAAATTATAAATTAAGCTTCATCTATAATTTTATGCTAAATATCATGGTGTCTCTTATAAATCTCCTTCTATTTACTTTTTAATACGTACCACAATTATTTATTCTTTTTATAGGTTATCATTTGTATTGTATGTAAACTATTGTTTTGTGAGAGACATGATTGTTAGACTCCGAGAATAATTACCAAACCGGGTATTCCCTAATAAAAATATAGTTTTAAAAAACTAAAAAACATGCTTTTAGAGCATATCAAACTAAAAAGTTAAAAATAATTTTTCAAATAAGCTTAAAACAATAATAAACGATAAATACTAGCATTATTGTAAAAAAAGCGTTGGGCGCTCGATGTACGAGAAATATGGACAAAGCGCCCCACGCTTTTTTTACAATAATGCTAGTATTTATCGTTTATTATTGTTTTAAGATTATTTGAAAAATTATTTTTAACTTTTTAGTTTGATATGCTCTAAAAGCGTGTTTTTTAGTTTTTTTAAACTATATTTATTTTTCACTTTTTAGTTCGATTAATTATTGAAAAAAAAAATTTGGCCGTGGACGGGATTAGAACCCACGATCGGGGATTGACGTCAGCGACGACCCGCGCCTTAGACCGCTCGGCCAACGATTGAACTTACGTAAGAGAGATATAATAACAGTAATTAGCCACTGGCTTTTAGTCCAAAGGAGAGTTACTTACAAACAAACATACATACATACATACATACATACAAGTGAAGCTAATATAAGCGTGTTAAAAAGGGATTCAATATCGGAATTGATAAATATATTTAAATTTGTATACAGAATGTTTCAAAACTTGAATCCCCACATCAAAACTAAAATAAAGCGACATACAACACATATGTATAAAATGTTTTATATTCTGACTTGCCACCATCTTGTATCTTTAACAAGTAAATTAATAACTTTAAAAACATTTATGGCACAGAGTTAAAATTTTTCATGGGACCCAGTATTAGGAATACACAATCGGCCAGAAATAATCAACCGTCTCGAATTATTTCAAAACTGCTTTAATATTAAAGTATTTATTTCATTATGAATGAAATAGGCCCAAGAACAGATCCCTGAGGGAACCCTGTTAACTTGCACCTCTGTTGACCGCCTTCCTGGTACCTGAACCCTTATTTGATCCTTACCACAGGTAAAGGATTCAACCCACAGTAGTGGTAGGTGTCACTCCCAATTTTTCTGATTTACTGAATGCAATTTTTAAATCCACTCAGTCGAAAGCTTTTGTTAGAACAAGAAATATATAATCATAACCTGTTTCTTATTTTTCAGGCTTTCAACAAAAAAATCGATCAACTATAGTGGATTTTTTTTAAAGCCATACTAACACCTCGGTAGAAGGGCACATTTAGTTAAAAATAAACCGATCTATTAAAAAACGTGTTTAAAATTACTAAAAATAGGAATCGTATTATTGGCCTGTAGCGTTTTATTTTAGACCTTTTGCTTGAACAAAGGATGATGTTTCCTCATTTAAGTATATCGGGAACAGAAAGCTTCCTTCAGAAAAGGACAGGTTTATTAAAATAGTAAGTCAGTGGCTCTGCAAAGAAACTCAGAATTGCCATTAGTGTTAGTTGATTTGTTTTGTTTTAAAATATTTTAATTACTGTGACAGTATCCTCAATCGATTTAGGTGACAGGACTACAGATAACAACTGCCTATAGTTACTAACACCTCAAGTCTGGAAATTATGATAAAATATTATTATTGATAAAACCTGAAGTAACATAATTATGTAAAATAATACTACAGATTGGCGTGCTCTCTACAGACTACAAAATATACATGACAATAACACACAGATATACCAGCAGTTTTACTGCAGTGCTGCAGCAAGAATGAAACTCGAAAGGCTTTTTAATTTAATTAATTATTTTCCAGAGTGTTTAATCAACTAATTTTAATAGCGAGATTTTATATCAATAATGCATCTGATGATACGAAAACGTAAATTTTTCAAACATTGTTATACATCACTTAACTAATTAGCTTTACTAGAAGGGGCAGATGCTAGCTAATTTTTATAGTACGCGTAAATTCAACCATAGTGGCTCAGACCACTACTTTGCTGATTCTCAACTGGATTAAAAACATGTTTTGTAATTTCTCAATCAAAACCTTGATTAGAATTGTTTTAAAAGTAGATACAATAAATGAAAAAGTTTAAAAATAAATAAATGTAATTATTATTGTGTTGTTTTCTTTCTTATTAATTATTCAGCTAGATTACCACTTCCACTTTTTTGTTGTAGTTTCAAAACACACAAAAAAAAGTAAGAAGAAATATACTTGGAACAATAAATATTTTCCGTGATAACACAAACATATAATATCGTATTAATTAAGTACATAATTCCTCTTACTTAATTAATGAGGCAGTTGCAACTCATGAAGAACTACCTCAACAACATTCACCCCAACCTAAAATTCACCCTTGAAATAGAACACGACAATAAACTAAACTTTCTCGATTTAACTTTATTAAAAATCAACCATCAACTTAACTTCAATATATACCGAAAACCAACAACTACAGACCAAACAATTCACGCTACATCCCACCATCCATATTCCCAAAAAACCTCAGCATATAATAGCTTCGTCCACCGCCTTCTTTCCATTCCTCTAAAACAATCCGACTACGAACATGAGGTGAGTGTTATAAAACATATTGCTCTGTCCAACGGTTACGATACTTCCATGATTGACCGTCTCATAGTAAAACATAAAAAGAATAAAACAACTCAAAAGCCAAAAAAAAAACAGTCTTACATCTCTGTAAAATATGGCAGCCTGCTGAACAACACCTTAAGCAACGATATGTCAAAAAATGATGTTGTCTCCACGTTCAGAACGTCCAACAAACTTGAGTCTATATTGAACAGACCTACTAACAAAAAGCTCGACTCAACACTACAAACGGGAATCTACAAACTATCCTGTAATGATTGCTCAAGTTATTACATAGGTCAAACAGGGCGTCCTTTTATAAAACGGTTTAAGGAACACTTGCCAAAAAGAAGCCAGGGGACTGTAATTTCTAATTTCGCGGAGCATTTAATAAATAACGACCATGGTTATACAGATTTTTCCCGAAACATGAACATACTACACGTATGTAAGAAAGGTCGCTATATGGACTCATGGGAAGAGTTTGCTATTTATAAAGCGGCAAAAACAGAAAATAAACACCTATTAAACGACAAGGTTTCCTTCCCGGCGAATATTGTGTTCGACACGATGATAAAATTGCAGGGTTGTAACGCTTCTCAACCAAATCAGTGATAAGGACTAAGGCAAAGGGAAGGGATAGATTCCAAACCTCGCCACGGCAGTCGTATTAAAAGTTTTACTGTGACCGGTTAGTTGGGTGATTTTAAATAAAATAAAAAAAAAAAAAAAAAAAAAAAAAAAAGAAAGTGAGTCGTATTAAAAGTTTTACCGTGACCGGTTAGCGTGATTAGGCCTAATCGATGTTTTTAATGTGTTTTTTGAGAAAGTGTTTTAATGTGTTTCGTGACGTGTTTTGTGATTTTTGTTTTGTGTATTAACTTTAATGTTTTGACGACCTCATGAAGGGAATTATTTATTTCTGTGATCTGAAGATGGGTACATAGGTTACCCGAAACCGCGGTAATCACATAGTGATTTAAGGATTGGATAAGACAAAAAAGCAGGTATTGTACCTATTTAATTTATTGATATAATTCCTCTTATTTCTTTGGCAGATGGAGACACTAAATCAGAGTTTGTTATGGGAGGAGACGCTGGAAGTGTGCTTCTCGCAAAACAGTTGGACTGGGAAACTCAACGTGAATATAACCTAACGATCAGTGTAACCGATGGAGTTCATACAGTTTTTACTCAGGTAACCAGAGTTATCAACCATTTTGTTTTTCTGATGAGGTACTGTATTTATTTAAACACCGTGACGTTTAATATAATTCTATGATTGGTTACTAATACTAAACCATGACCTAGTGCGTGATAATATACACTCCAAAAAAGGATTCCATAGCTGTTTGTTAGTTCAATTACAACTAAGCAATGATAGTGCAGTCATTGAAGCGTTATTGCTCCGAATTTTTTTACTGTGAACCGATTTGCATGAAATTTTGGAATTAGGCTCATCTTACCCTTAACTTCAAAAGTGAAAATGATCTGAACGCCGCACCCACCCTGGGGGTGGTTGCCACCCCTTCTCGGTGGTGTAAATTTTGTTTTTCAAAATAACCTCAGATATCGATAGAAGGCCTAATTTTAAGCAAAAAATCTTCTATAAAGTTTTTCAAAAAACCCAATACTTTTCAAGTTATTGGCAATTGAAAATTCGGAATTTTGTCACGTTTTTAATCGGGCTTTTGCAAATATCTCCAAAAATATGCATTTTAACAAAAATTTTATAATGAACAAAATTGTAGCAGGTAAAAAACTGAACAAATTGGTTTTTTGTAAAGTGTCCTAAGTGCAATATTAAGCGAGATATTAAAGATCAAAGCTGATTTTTATTTTGTCTGAAATTTAATCGATGTGTTCAATGCCATCTAGCGGCGAGCAGATACATTTTATGCATTCTAATGAAATAGGGTTTTGTAGTGCTTGAAATAAGCTTTAAAATGAGCACTGTTAAAAGTCTTTTGCACGTAAAATGAGTGAGCTGTATTGCAAATAAGAGGAACATCTAATGTTTTTTTCTTTTAAATCAATAGGTTTCATAAGTGCCATTTCCATCAAAATTAAAATTATTCGTATTCCGTCTAGAATTAACTTTAATATAAAGAGTTTGATGGATTCTAGCAGTTTGGCTGCTTTAGGACACATATTTTTCAAAAAAAATCACGATTTTAAGAAAAACTTTTTTTTCGAATTTTAAAAAAACCACCTTCTTTTTATAATATCTCAAAAATGATGAAAGATACGTACAAAAGTATAATGATGAAAAATGTAGGTTTTTTTCTGAAAAAAATTTTTGTTTTTTTTGTTTTTCTGTCTCACAAAAATTTACGGAGATATTATTGTTTAAAGAGCGCGCGGCAGTGCAATCACAGTCTCTCTTGAGCCCTTTGACCCTTCACCGTTTTAAAATAAAAGATTTTTCACTATATATTGTAATGAAAAAAGTTATAGCTCTTTTAATTACCTTTAAAATGGTTTTTTTATAAGTTGTGATAGCATCAAAATTGAAGGAGTTATGGTCCAAAAACTAGTTGTATTTTTTTCTACTTAGTAAACTGAAAATTTCGGAGTGTGAATATTTGGAGCATAGTGAAAGTACACAGCAATAGAGACCCAAAACTATTGTCTTATATATATATACATACATATTATGGCACATATATTTTGGAAACGTTGGCATGAATACATACCAATACTAATTCAATCTGGTACAGTTTTAGACAACTTGTAAGTTTACATTTTATTCAATAAATGGTGATTTCTTACTCTATAATTAAATTATTTTTAAATTTGTAATCATATATATTTACTGTTTTAATTTAGGGGTAGTTTTAAGGGTTGAAAAGCTTGGGAATATGATAATCATTTTCGAGAATGTGGAATAACATTTAAATCCTTTTCATTTCATCAAAAGAAATTTTTTTAAACAATTTTTTATCAAAGGGTTGTTTTTAAGGGACGAAAGGGGGTTAAAAATTCGATAATTAAGATAGAGAACATAAAATATTATTTTCTCTATACTTAAATCTTTTTATGTCATACCAAAGTAATTTTTTGCGATTTTTTCAATTTAGGGGTTGTTTGCAAGGGTTGTAAGGTTTTTAAGGGGTTGAAAATGATTTTAATATGAGGTAATTGTGTCAGAAAACACTTTACAATTTCACCCCTTAATATTAAACACGTTTTCTAGCGATAAAATGGCTCAATGTCTATTTTTCCATTAAGGGGTTGTTAACACACCTTAAAAATAATAGACGGAGCTCAGATCATTTTCACTTTTGAAGTTAAGAGTAAGATGAGCCTAATTCCAAAATTTCATGCAAATCGGTTCACAGTAAAAAAATTCGGAGGTAAGACCCTATTTTTCGCTTCAATGACTGCACTATGAGTGATGTAATTAAACATCACAATGAATTTTTGTTGTTACGTAACTCATTTACTTTGTACCAGTTAAACTAATGACAGGGGTGGAGGAGCAGCTTTTAGTGCAGGTAAACTGATCTATAGTATCTAGGTTAGAACCTATACAAGTGGACTGGAGAACTGTTGCAGACTGGGCGAGCATCTATAAATGCAATTAAAATTTCTGTATCATAAGTGTATTTAATCATTTTCTTTGTAGTTTGTTATGGATGTTGTTTCAAAAATATGTGTCCTAACTTCAAAAAGGGATTTACGACAAACAAATTTCAAAAAATTCCTATAAACATATGCTGGAACTGCTTTTTAATCCGTATGTTGGTTTAGAACCATTTGTTATTTTAGTAGTATACTAAAAACCAAAATTTTGTATCTTGGCGAATATTAACATTTTTAATATTAAATATCTTTGAAACTACTCTTAAAAACACACACACACACACACAGTTTCGTGGTAATTGTCTACAACAACTAAGATTACCCTAGAACAAAAATATTTTGTTAAATTCTGGTATTTTTTAATAAATAAGAGTTTTTTCATTTCAAATTTTTTTCTGAATATGATAAATGATTGACAAACAATTCAGATTTTTTGGTAGTATACAGATAATACATAGCATACATAATTTGTATACCAAATTCTTTTGCATTTTAATCTTAGTAATTTCTAAAGGCATGGTTTTTTCACACAAAAAGCCAATGAGCGGATAAAGACAATGTGTCGAAATTGTCCCGTCTGCTACAGTTGGAACCAAAAACACAGTTGTGCAGATTCAAACCTAGTTATTGGTGTTCAGCTTACGTGTACGTGTCTACTCCACTACTTCCTCATCTTCATTAGTCTAACTGCGACTTTGCCGGTTGAAGCCACAAGATCTAACATAATACTAACGTTTTAAATACTTAGTATAGATTATGATTTAGGTTTCAACACATGTTTCTTACTCGCTTGTAATATGTATTACTTATTTAAACTGTAGCTTAAGATTGTAATGCTCAGGTAATCAAAGAAAAAAAGGAAATGTTAAGCTACAAAATAAAAAAAATGAAATGTGCTGAAAATGTTTATGAATGCTTGTTAGTACATTATTTGTATCTAAAGAGTATTTTAATTACCAAAGAAAATTCGTTATGTCTGTACAACTTATTTTTAACTTTAAAACTTTTGAATAATATATTGTTTGTACTTTTAAGTAAGAAGTTTAAATTTGCTACCTCAAAGAAAAGCATTGATTACTTTGAATTGAAAATTCTTTTTATCTCAGATTTAAAGGTGGGATTAAAGTTTTCATTCCGTAGTAAAAGGATAACGGAATAAAAAGCTTAATTACTCTTGGATAAAGCGGTTATTTAATTTTCTTTCAAGAGCGTTTGTAAATGAGAAAAAGTTGAATGAAGTTAGTTTAAACGGATTTATTTTGCTCAATAGCTCCCGCACCCCAAGAGTTACTTAAAATAAAAGTAGTCTGCAACTATCCCAGTCTCTTTCATGTAGACTTTTTAAATTGGACGGCGTAGATGATTAAAATTTGTATTTTTAAAGTTAGGTTGCTTCTTGACAACATTATTTCAAATATATTATTTAAGCCGGTTCTACACGATGCTACGAACGCTCGCTCCAATGTTGGACGAACGTTTGAGACAAGTAAGTTCAACAGATGGTACAGCGAATATTCCTTCTACATGGTGAATCGTTTGATTCTTAAGAAAACAGTTTGGTACACACATTTTATCTTCTTCTGTTTATCGTTTTTGAGGTTTCATCTTTTTGTTGAGTGTTGCATCAAATGTTGTATAACTTTTCAAGAGCTTATTTATGAATTTCAAACATGTGATATTGGTTGTTGTTTTGTTTAAAATTCATGACAACTGGGAATTTCTGAATTAATAAAAAAAAAGACTTTGATTAATAACAGACAAAATGATCTTATTTTAATAAAACTCTATCTGTGCCAAAACACTTAATATTATTGAATAATTAAAGACTAACAAAGCAATCTTTTTCAGCTGTTTGTAAACGTAATTGACATAAACGAGCATCGACCCTGGTTCTCGCAAGCCGTTTACACTGTGAACATATCAGAGAGTGTATCCGTTAATACAGAACTGACTCGACTTTACGCAACAGACATTGATCAGGACAACAAAGTCGTTTACAGCATGCATTGCACACAGAATCCTACGAGTATAAACATGTTCAAAGTGGACTACCTGACGGGAGCTATAATTCTCATACAACCTTTGGATCGGTAAGTTACTTATTGTTAACTACAAATAAAGTATATTTTTTAGGTTAAGTGCGTCAAACTTTTCACTCATAAAAAATCCACCATATTTTGCCGAAATGTGTGGAAATTATTTTTAAATTTAGATGTTTCTTGGATTATTAGTAAAAACTAGAAGCAAAAGTTTTTTGGTGAATACAATACAAATTTTATTTCATAAATCTAAACAAATTTTGTTTGGCTGGAATAATCCCAGATTAAATTTTTTATAAAAAACAATATTACAAATCAATAAATACTTTCATAATTGCTTAAGAGTTTTATTTCCCACTAAATAAATACAAGTTAAATAAATTTGCAGATTTGTAGCTCAATTATTGAAATTTATACCTTTACTGTGTACTTTAATTTAACAGTTTGTTAAGTTATGTAAAATAAATATGCACTTACAACTTAATGTTATTTGTAGTTATATAGTTCGTATTTAGGTACATAAATCGTACCATACAGAAATTTTACATGTTTACAGTCTTTAACCTTATAACGGCCAAACGACACCACGACACCAGGTTTCACGGCGCAAACGCAACAACTTCACACTTTGCATAAAATTTGCATATATTTGCATAAACGATAATTTAACCCACTTAAAATTATCCAATCGTAATAAAACTGGCACCATTGGAAAGGAAATGAATTAAACTTTAATTTTTGTATTTACAACTTTTTCGTAAAACGTATATTTACATACGTAATCATCGTTTTAAAATGTGCACATCGGCCTACAGCTCTTTCCACGCGGGAATCTGCGCACAATTCTACTGTTATTTCTCACTCTTGCAACGTTTCCCACCATCTACAATAATGTTTCTTTGGCATTTCTAACATACCGTTGGATTGGTTGTAATTTCATCTTTCTGTTGGTGTCTTCCAATCAGATTTCACAGTACATTTACTGCGCCAAACAAGATTTACTGTAAACCCTTGCGATTGGACAGTCTCTCAACCGATAAACACGCCTTTTGTCAACGATTATTTAGTAGGCAACGCCCAATGATTTGACAGATTGCTTTATATCATTTTGTAGACGATATTCTGTATTTTGTAATGGTACAAAGTAAACCGGATAAAACCGGTTTTGTGATTGTCTAAACAGTAGTGTAAAGTTACGTTGTTGTGAGATCGACTCTAGCTTTTGTTCCCACGCTATTTCCTATTACGCAACCTACTGCAGGTGTTGATTCGGGAGTTTTTATTCGACTGATGTCTTTTTGTTATTCAGATAAATGTAACTCAAACACTTTTGTGAACTAAGGAAAGACAAGTACACCGTTCTTTTCATTGATTTATCCTCTACACTTTCTTATAATAATATTTCATTTTTGGTCAAAGCATATATTAGTAAAGCACGTTAAAATCTAGGCCTAGGTAGGTACCAGTTGTGTACTTAAAACATAAAAACGGGTTTTTTCAAAATAAAAAATTTGAAATTGATAAATGTTTTTATACAGTTCTATTTAGAACTAAATTACGAAACTTTTTTACGCTTACGAAAAAAATACAAAAAATGTTTACTAATTGTTATGTAGGCCTAAAGTTGAACTTTTTCCTTTCGTTACTGAACATTTTTTGTTTCTTGAGCTAATAACTTTTACAATTTCAAAATAAACTTATTTTTAGTGGCATATTTGAATTCTTTGAAGTTTCTTCTACAAAAAAGCTATTGAACACATTTGGATTGGGGTTCATTTACTATTTTTGGCGAATTTTTAAAAATATGCTTGCAAAACGCTAAAAACGGGCTGGCCAATTTTAGCTTTAACCGTGGCCGTTGTTGGGTTAAGTCCTGCCATGATAATCCATAGTGCAATCAACAAGCAACAATTGTACTGCATTTAGTTGGACCAGCTATGATTGAATAAATAGTTGTAAGAGTGCAGCAGTACACAAGAGTAATATTATTGTGTTTTATTACAAACTTTGTACTTTAAACAAAATTTGTAGTTGTTTTACATTTTGTTAAAAATGCTTGTCAGTTCTACAAATTCAGAAGATTAGTGTTATACAACGTGGCCAAGCGTAGTTGCTAGGTTTTATTTATGGTACTGGTATACAAGTAAATTACTTTTAATTTTCTGGAACAAAATTTCCAGGAACCCAGTAGAGTGTTATTACCATTGTTGAAGTTAACCAATTGTAATGGAGCCCTAAAGCAGTTCCAGACCAGCTTTAACCTGAATTTAGGGCTTTTTGAGTTGCCTGACCATCTGAATAATACCTATCATCTCTTTATTCTTGTGTTTGAGCTTTAGATTTTTCTTGACATATGTAACACTGACAGCCATGTAACAGAGATGCTACATGATAAAAATAAATCAGCAGTTTCCCATAATGTCTAAAGCATAGAGGTTTGGTCTAAATAAATAAAATGACGCAATACATATAATAATAAACATTTATAATTCTTGCATATATATAAATTCCTTTATGATGCAAAATAGTTACAGTAGAATCATTTTTAATAAATAAAGAATAAAGAATAAGCAGACTATAAATAGGTAAAATAAAAGCAGACTTAAAATATATATTAATGAATAAACGTATGTAATGTATGTGAACTATATAAGAAATTGTTTTAACGAGTAGTGCGGTTGAGGTGAACGGTGAAAAGAAACAGTTAAATAATTGCATAATGGACAGTTTAAAGAACAATTGAGATTAAAAAATAAGCACATGAGAGAAAATGAAAATATGTATCAGCGAGTATAACAGAGCACAAACGACAAGCGTTGAAACAAGACTGATCGAGAAGGCTTTGTACGTTATGCGTACGTGACAAAGTGCACAGAACAAGGAAGAACGTTCCAGAGAACTCCAATATGGCGTAGTGGACTGTATGTATAACTAGCTGCAGGTGGTGTGAAATTCGTTGGAAAATGTGGTATTTTCTTTGAGATGGCAACGAATGTTGTTCTAAAATGAAGTAGAGGTGCTTCGGAGTTGGTGCAAACTTAGAAGATGAAATCCATCGTATATTTTCCTTGAAAAGTGAAGTTATAAAAGGTCGCCATGTGCTATGACGAAAATGCGCGTTGAGCTTCGAGATACTTTGTGTGAATTGAGTGAATAACTAAAAATCCTAGGTAAAAAACAGTGCAAAGAATAACGCAGTAAGTAATAATGGCCATAGGACATACATTTTTCGGTCTGCTGATATAAAATTTTTAATTATTCTAACAAGTAACTTCTTTTCATTTTTATTGCGTCATAGTTTAAACTAGGGTTGAGAACACATTGTATAAATTGTATATAATTAATTGATTTGTTTGTTTAATTTTTTTTTTGTAATGTTGATATATCTTGTTGTAAATAATCATTCTTTAATTATGTCAGAGTAAACGAATAGTTGTCCTGCCATGGTGTCTTGAATTTCTTTATTCAGCCACGTACATCCACTTAGCTTGTACTTTAACAGCCAGGTACTCACCCCTGAGAAAGTTAAACTAATTCAATAAATATTTCACAGTAATTGACAATTATGTATAGACAGATGCTAACAGAGCATAAATGAAGTTAATGTGGATTATTATAAGTACTATTATTATTATTTTTTTTTTTTATTATTTTTGAGTTAAACGAAGGTGATGTTAAGATTTTTATGAATAAGGTGAGTTTATATGAGGTTTTGAGTCATAAAGTGGAGTTTAAGGTGATATTAAGATATAATTCTACGTTGGAGTTAAGGAGATACATGATGTATGGTGATTTTGTTTATGGAGGTAAGGTAGTAGGCCTAAGAGGTATTCTTTGATGATTTAAGGTATATTATGAACGACGATTTCTGGTGTATTAAGGTGAATAAATAAAAGAAGTGTAGGAGAGGTCTTAATAATTGCTAAATAATCCACATATGACATTTTTTTATTTTTGAGTATTTTTTTTATTTTTGAAACTTTTAACGAATCCCATTTTTTTTAACACTTTATACTTATAGATATTTTTATTTTTTGTAACCATCAGTTACAAAATGGCTTTCCCAACGTGGGGCTGAAAAACAGAAGAAGCTAAGTTTATATAATTAATATTTTTACATTTTGCAACCTTCTGTTGCACATATTTTAATAAAACTTTATTTTCTGACTGAACAATGAATCAATTGCTTCCCATTGCCTTACACTTTCCTGCCTGGACCTGCCTCTTCCAAATTTCCTTTGGTCAATTGAGTCGTACTAAAAATGTACACTACAGAGATGAGGCACAGTCCTTATTCTAACATCAAACAATCTAGGGAATGTTGTATTATATATAGTTCACCATGGGCTTTCATCACATTCACAAAATTCTGGTTCAATATTTTAATCTACCCCTGTAACATATATGTAATTTAATAAATGAGATAAAAAGATGCCGTTCCATTTCACCATAGGCCTATATAGTTGAAATATTGTAGTGAACAATCAAAAAGTGATGTTAAAGAACTGGTAACTATTATGTTTTAAGAACTTGCAAGAACATACTAAACCATTTTTTTTCTTTGCTGACTTATAATTCATGTTATTGAATTCCAAATTTCTGTGTAGTAAGTTTAGAACATTTTAAACAGAATTAGTAATTAAACAAATTTTGTATTGACATTATACATGAAAGGATGTAATACTTAAACTTTGTAACAATGTTTTTACAACAATTTCATTAGAGTTTATATCTGTAGCCATTTAGTGAGAGTGTTGGAACTGAAAAAATACAAATGTCAATAATTACTATCCTGTATTATTGTCCATTTTTACTTATTATTACTCTTTTTTAAAGTACCTAATAATAATAATAATATTACCTTTAACTTAAACATAGTTATAATTATATTGTAACTGACCTATTTTAATTGCTGGTTTGAAATGTTATCACTTTTGTTTACCTTTCAGTTGAATGCCTCTGACGGAGATTCACCAGCATTGACAACCCTAAAGTATTCCTTACTCTTGGATAACACCGATAGTATTTACAGGATAGACGAAGACTCTGGGATAATATCAGTACGCGACACCACACGAGGAACCAAGTCGCCTCATAAACTTAAAGTAGTTGTTACTGATGGACGATACAAATCACAGGCGTAAGTTTTAAATCAAGTTTTGCGACAAAATTAATGTGTAGTAATAAAGAATATGAAATGTGATTAGGCCTAGTAGCAATAGACCAACAATTTAGCAGAGACTTTTGTTGATTTCAGCAATGTAAACATCCGCTGGGAACGCAGTTCAGATTCTGGTTTAGTTTTCCAACGTCCGCTATATCAAGGAGCAGTCTTAGAAAACTCTACCAAACCTTTGACTGTGGCTGTGGTCAACGTTGTCGGAAGTCAGTTGAATGAACATCTCGTCTTCTCGATACTAAATCCTTCTCCACTCTTTAAGATAGGAAGGACTTCAGGAGCTGTCAGCACGACTGGAGTTAGATTTGATAGAGAGACTCAAGATCATTACCAGCTTATAGTGCAGGTAAGATGTTTAAATATCTAGCATACAAAAAAAAAATAAGGATGTACAATAGGAAATAAGGTCACTGCATTAATTTCTCGTAATTGTGATTTTGAATCGTTAATTATAATGAAGTAATACAGTGCCAACCCTTCCAGCTTTATATGTCGGTCTCAAATAGACCAATACTCTAGTATTTTTTGTATTTTGTTTCTTCTTGAGAGTATCACTTACATAGAATTGAAATTAGGGGTTATATTAGAAATATATTCCATAATTTAAATGCTCTGCAATTGATGTGATATTTATTTTGATGAAAATTAAGAGGCAGGAGATTTATAGATTTGTTTACATAACTCCTTTGAGATTTTAATAAAACACTTTATGAAAAATCATTCATAACATTGTGATTTATTTCACTTCCTTTTTAATTTTGTATTCAATGCATTTCAGGCTCGAAGTGAAGAGTTTGGCGATGATGTTCGTGTAGCCCAGGTTCCCGTCAATGTTACCGTCCTGGATACTAATGACAACTGCCCCATGTTCGTCAATTTACCATACTATGCTGTCGTCTCAGTTGATGCCCAAAAAGGAGATGTTATTACAAAAGTAAGTCTTTTTAATTTAATTATTTTTGTGTAAAGATCATTATTATTATTTTACAATTCAAAACTTTCTGTTACTCTATTTTCTTCATTGATTCGAGTAGTGTGAACCTAGTGAATAAGATGAACTCTAATGGGATTCATTTAGACGTGATTCGATGAATTAGGAAAAGTTTTTATTGGGTCTTGAAGTATTTTGTAAGTAGTGTGAATTTCAAGTTTTTCCTGAGCTTTGTTTGAAGACAAGTTGGATTTTGGGTGAAAACTATTTAAATCACATTCCAAAAAAATCCTATGGGTGATTACTTCCTTAATTATATTTTTAATTCTATAATATTACACTACATTTTTAAAACCGCAGAAAAATGAATGAAATTTATGCACTTTGATTTCTTTCCATCAGATACATATTTGTTTTTTATAATAAAATTATACGGTTGAACTCCAACTATCCGAATCAGTTGGTACCGGGTAGTATATACCTTGCAACTTGGTAGTATATAAGGTAGTATATACCTTAGATAGTTGGATATTGCTCGGGTATTAAGAAAAACAGAATATAGATGTATAAAATCAAACTTTATTAATGAAATTGCGAGTAATTCATACATATGTTGCATTATAAAGTATAAGTATGAAAATAAAAATAAAGTTATGTTATGTAGACCTACTTAGTTAGAAATGCCTCATAATGAACAGTCCATGTTATTAATAATGTAAGAATAGTATTTTATTTCACTTGAAACATGTGGAAGATAGTGCGCGAAGTAGCTCATTTAGCCAATGTAAGGTCCCGCTGGTACTTTATAGCTAGCAGTTGTGCAGGATCGCATTCAGGTTGCTGCTTATTTCAAGGTGTTTTTGAACACAATGCCTTATTATGCGTAGGTACATTTGTATCTTCCATCTCTTTGCCATTTGATCATCGTCCTCTTCATTTACTTGCTCTTCATCCATAACATTTTTTTTATAATCTCACTATCTGGAACCCTGAATTTCTAGATTACGTTGTAACCACTACTCCTCCTCTGTCCAACGACACCCCTCTCTGCCAACTGTTTTCCAGACATACCTTGTTTTAACGCATTTATTATTTCCACTTTATCATTCAATTTAAGCACATCACGTTTACGTTAAAAACTCATTCAGGACTCACTATAATTATAAAAGTCACACATAGTAGATAAACACCTGTTCGATACAAAATTCTGTACGTAACTGCACAAAAGGAAACAAAAGAGGGGAACTGAAAAGGAGAAGGGTTGGGAAGAAGTGAATGGTGTGCCAAGTTCAATGAAGAGAGAAAAAGAGGGGATGAGGCATAACATGACACCAAAAATAGCTGACTACAATAGGAGAAAGGTCCCCTACAATAGGTGATTTAATAGGAGATCCTGCCCTCACTGTTATTTTATGAACTTAATTTTTTTTAAATTAATTTTTATAATTGGTGATTTGGTTAATTTTGGTTAGGATAATTGGAGCTCTACTGTATTTAGAAAATTTAACAAAGACTCTTTAATTTCACTGGGTTTATTTTTTTCTGCTGTTATCGAATGAAACATAAACCCATTTGTTTTCCTGAAACATAAGTATATGGTTTACTTCAATATCAATCAAATACCGGTGTAGGTTTGTACATATAGGTGATAGGTTTTTTGGATCTTTGGGTCGTTTGTTAAATATAATTTATTATAATACAATAGTTGTTTTAATTTTTACTTTCAACAGGTTCACGCAGTCGATTTAGATTCCGGAGAGAATGGAGAGGTTAGGTATGAATTGATGAAAGGTCACGGAGAGCTATTCCGAGTATGTCGTAAAACGGGAGAGATTAGCCTAAAGCAATCATTGGAAGCGCACAAGAAAGATTATCAACTTAGTATTGCTGCTTATGATGGAGGTAATTGGGCTTAATTTGTTAAAACATTATATTACAAAATAAACACATGTATTTACATTTTATATATTATACTATAAACTCTTTCCTGGGGTTTAGACTTAATTCAAGCCTTTAAGTAATATTTTTCAGAATTCACTATAGTTTCACTATGTTTGTCATTTAGTGTGTTACAGCCACACAGACCTTCACTTACAACCTTTTGTGGTGCAATTTTAAAGAATGTGCTTTTAGAAAACCCAAATGCATAGTTTAGAAAAAAATTTTATAGTATCTACACTATATTTTGTCCTCTTAACTGTAAAATGTTTTGTCTTTCTTTTGATTTTGTTAAATATACCTTTTATATTCTATTAAAGATGCAAATGTAAAACATTTTAAATTTATTGCTTCAGTCATGAGATGTTACCATCAAAAGTTGTTCAAAAGACAAATATAACTTTCCAACTGATATGTCTAAAAATCTTTATTTCATGTCTTTCTTCTTTATTTACCTAGGCGATACATACAAATTCTATTTAGACTTGTTTATATAAAAAATAATGGATGTATATTTTTTCTAAAAATATTTAGATTTGATATTAATTTGCCTAAAAAATTTGTTCTGTAAAAATGTGACATATTAATTTATCTAACTTATTTACATTATTTCAGTTATGGCTCTTTTGTTTATACTGCATTAAATGATTACAAAGGGATAATGTAAGAGCATATGTATCTTTATTTACAAGCAATATATTAAAGGAGTTTTGTCTTATGATTAAAACTGGAAAATTCCCATCCACAGCTCATCAACTACACTGACATATCACGCACTATATTTAATTTATAAAATATATACAATTATAACTAAATACATCATATTATATATAATCATTCTTGTTGTGTTAATGTAGCGTTAAAAAGGATTTCAGCCGTTTAAAAAAAAAAAAAAGCGTAAGCAGCAATGCCGCATTACTATAG
>JAGFPH010003164.1:95623-121008 GCA_018207615.1 Philaenus spumarius | reverse complement strand
GCGAAAATGCGCAATTAACGTAC
Organism: Philaenus spumarius; assembly: GCA_018207615.1. Lineage (NCBI taxonomy): Eukaryota > Metazoa > Arthropoda > Insecta > Hemiptera > Aphrophoridae > Philaenus > Philaenus spumarius. Next base: position 120,985 of record JAGFPH010003164.1, on the reverse strand, counting down.
AAAAATAGCGAAAAAGTCGATTATTGGGATCTTTATATGAGTTTTGTTCCTTGTTCCAGGAGGTGTACCTAAAACACCTTTACACAAGGTTATAGTAAATTTAATTGCCTTTCGACTCATATTACTCACAAATTGAACTTGGGCTTATGAGAGGGAGATATCATGCAATTTCCTCGCTCTAACTTTGCCATTTTGGGTTTACTACAAATAGGCCGCCATTTTGTTTCAATTCAAAAAATAAAAATATATGTATCTTTCAAATCCTACAAGGACCCTTTCACAAAAAATTCATCATTTTTGAAGCATATTTACTACCTTTTAGCAAGGTTGGTAAAAAACTACCCCTCAAATTCCTACCCAAAAACGAAAAAACTGTATAACTCCGCCATTTTGAAACGGATCGAAAAACAAAAAAAGTACCTTTTGAAGAATCGCACTAAGGCCCTTTGACCAAAAAATCAGAAATTTTGAAGCATTTTTACTACCCCTTAAAAATCCGGGAATAAAACATACATATATATATATATATATATATATATAAAGTAATGATTTTTGGGTATAGTCTCCAAATGGTCTGAAACGGATAGAAACCAAATTTTAGCCTTCTCCGACCAACCGTTTTCAAGTTGGGTCGAGTGTAATAGCTCTTATTTTCTTCGAAAATTCGGCTAAAAATTTAGAGAAAGGGGTTTAATAAAACCAGAAGTGAGTATTGTCGCTGGATATACATATAAGTGATTTTCCTGGGTTTCAGCCTATTTATTTATGGTAGCTAAAACATTGAACATGTGCTCCTCTGACGTGTGCAATGACTCCCAATTTATGGGTAGAAGGATCTGTTAAAATGAACTACTCTCGGTAAAGTTTTAATACTTACTAACTTTAACATCGACCACAGATGCCACATATAAGACTCACAATAGTGAACATACAATAATTAACTTAATTTATACTCTTATAGACCCCAATTCTTCCAAAAATATTGCATGCATATAAAAAGAAAGATCTGGTGTGATAAATAGAGCTACAAAATCAAAATATTTTCTTAAAAAACTAAGCAATAATTCAAAATGTAATTCAAGTTCAGAATTTTGTTTACAGCAACATACAAAAATATAAGATAAATAATTATTTAATTCAATTTAAATTCAATTAAGATATATTAAAGAAAACAATGATCTATTATCATTTAAACAAAGTTTAAATTTTACATATGAGATAAAAGTGTTTTAATCAAAATATTACATTATGATATTATTGTTGGAATTTTTAGCCATTCAAATAAAAGACTGAATAAACCAATTTTTAACTGTACAGGAATGACGCCATGTTCGACTGAAGTGTCAGTTACAGTAAAAGTAGTGGATAGATCGATGCCAGTATTTGACAAACAGTTTTACACCGTGTCGACACCTGAGAACGTACAGATACATTCACCGTTGGCTGTTAATATCAAAGCCGAATCTCCACTCGGCAGAAAACTAATCTACAGCATTGTTTCTGGCAATCAGTACGAGGAATTCGCTGTTGATTTCAGCACAGGTAAACATTTATGTATTTAAAAAAAGTTGTGTTTTGAGGATTTTATTTTGATTTGTTTTTGAAAAGTTTTGTTGATCCATGCATAATGCAGGACGTGTTTTTTGTTAATTTGGCAAACATTTTGCTTTTATGGTGGTATATATTAATTTTAACATTCACAATTTCAGGTAATTTTAATAGAAAGAAGATAATTTGTTAATGTATTTGATGATTGTGTCTAGAATGTAATTAAAAAACAGACTAGAGTGATCAACTCCGGATGACCAATTTGGAATTTTTTGAACTACAAAGCATATTAAAAAAACATTTTAAAATACCCTAATTTTCCTAAGAGCTACATTGTTTTTTCTTCATAGAATCTAAATGAATGATTTTATAAGTTTTTAGAGGTCCACACAAAAAGTAACCCTAATTGGTAAAACTTTCCTGCCTGTCTATTTGTCTGTACGTCACCTTTTATATCAACATCTTATAAAACTATCTACATTAAATTTGGCTTAAACATTAAATTTGCTTGCCTGCAAATTATTTGTAAAAAGTCAAAAGTCAAAAATATTTTCTTATCTATTAACCCTCAAAGTGGCAGACTGCAGTCTCTCGGGCGCAAATGCAACCCGCTCGAACCTTAGCGAGAATTTGCATATATTTGCATAATCGACAATTTAACCCACTTACAATAATCCAATCGTAATAAAACTGGCATCATTGGAAAGGAAATGAATTAAACTTTAATTTTAGTATTTACAACTTTTTTGTAAAACGTATATTTACATACGTAATCATCGTTTTAAAATATGCATACTGTGTTACAGCTATTTCCGCGGGCGAATCTGCATATAATTGTACTGTTATTTCCCACTTCTTCAATGTTCAAGACTATCTACACAAATATTTCTTTGGCTATTATAAAGATACCATTGGATTCGTCAAGATTTTATCTTTCTGTTGGTGTCTTCTAATCAGATGTCACTATAAAAATAGTATTTTTCCAAGAATTACTGTAAACCCTTGCGATTGGACAGTTTTTCAACCAATGAAACAGCCCATTTGTCAAGTGATTTTACGCCTACCATATCAAATGTTTTGACAGATTTCTTTACACCATTTTGTACATCAAAGTCTGAATTTTGTAACGGTGGGAATTAATCCAGATATAACCTGTTTTTTGTCTGTCTACACGACAATTGAAATGTACATAATTATTACGTTCTAGTGAGAAAGTCTAGCGCGTGGGTTCCCACGGTATTCAAATGTCCCGTTCTATACGCAGTGTGTAGACTGGCGACTTTTCATTAGATTGATGTCATTTTGTTATTCAAATAAATATAACTCAAACACTTTTGTGAACTAAGAAAAGACATGTATACCGTTCTTTTCTTTGATTTATCCTCTAAACTTTGTTATAATAATATTTCATTTTTGGGCAAAGCATATATTAGTAAATGACGTTACAATCTAGGGCTAGGTTTGTTACCAGTCGTGTACTTGGAACATAAAAACTGTTTTTTTCAAAATAAAAAATTTGAAATTGATAAATGTTTGTATACAGTTCTATTTAGAACTAAATTACGAAACTTTTTTACGCTTACAAAATAAATACAAAAAAATGTTTACTACTTGTTATGTAGGCCTAAAGTTGAACTTTTTCCTTTCGTTACTGGACATTTTTTTGTTTCTTGATCTAATAACTTTTACAATTTCAAAAGAAACTAATTTTTAGTGGCATATTTGAATTCTTTGAAGTTTTGTCTAAAAAAAAGCTATTGAACACTTTTGGATTGGGGTTCATTTACTATTTTTGACGAATTTGTAAAAATATGCTTGCAAAACGCTATAAACGGGCTTTTCAATTTCAGCTTTAACCATGCCAGTTCTAGGGTTAAGGAAGACTAATAGGACTAAAATAAATACGTTATTTAGTTGAGAGGGTTGTGGTTTAAAAATTATACTTTAGAACACCACGGCTTTTTTTTCAATCTTCTATTAATGAGAAAAAATAAGGAAATCCTCTTATATTATCCGAAGATTCTTGTCCAAAAATTGTTGAACCTCTTTTGATACACACTGATTGAATGAAAACTCAAACCACAAATAGAAGGAACAGAAACAGAACAAGTTAATGAAAAGTTATTTTTATCGTTATGTTTATTGGGTAGTACGATAAACATAGCTTTTCATTAACTTGTTCTGTTATTGTTTTTCGTTCCTTCTATTTGTGGTTCGGGGTTTCATTCAATCAGTATGAATTTGTCGCGACAGTGCTCTTCAACCTTTGCTCTTTTGATAGTTATATGATACAATGGATAAATACTCCAGGAAAGTAAAACTTCAATCAATTACTATCATGTTGAGAAATAAGAAACAAACTTATACAAGTACTTGGCAAAAGTGTATTGCGTACAAAGTTAGCGAAAGAATAAAATCTTTTTACTTTTTCCAGGTTTTCAAAATTTAGATATCGCTTTTGAAAATTCCGTATATAAATATTTATACTGGGTCTTCTCTCTCTTAAACTTTTTAATATTCTTGTAGTTTGAAAATTTCAAAGGTGGTCTTCCTGAAATGATTATTCTGCATATTATTTGTTCGTAATTTTTTAAATTAGTTTTTGTGTGTTTTATAACAAATTAATTCAGATAGATAGATCCAATTTCATTTATGCACAGCCTTTTTAAATATATTTCTTTGTAAATCCTAAATATTAAAATTTTTTTTAGTTAATTTGGATTAGACACTATAGATCTTGATTGTATTACACAATTTATTTGTATTTAGAATTGGTTAAATTTAAATTATTTGAGTAAATTCTACTATCCTTTTAGTTTTGAATAGATCACTAGAGGGTTTTTAGCAACATGAAATGTGAGCTTTAATTTCTTGAGTTCAGATTTTTTGTAAATACCATGTCCATTACAAACCCTGAATGCTATTGTAAGAATTTTCTCATCATATAATAATATATGATGCTCAACATAAGAAAATAACATGTTTTAGTATTTCTAAAGAAAGGCATACACTATACACAAGAACTCAGCGAAGATACAATAATATACAGAAAATATAATTACATAAATAAAGTTTTCTCTCTGTTTTCTGCTTTATTTATCTCTCTATTTATTTTTTATCTTCTTAAGTGCATCTCACAAGTCCAGTTTTGTTGTTGTCTATTGTTGTTGAATGTCCAATTTTGTTCACTGGAGCAAGTGTATGTGCATTTGTGTTTTTGTTCATGCATGCACATGTTTTTCAATAATTTATCAATAAGCAATTTAAAATAATTTAAAAAATGTATATACCTTGTGGGTTAAAAACAAACAAAAATGTTTAACAACTTATAATTTTACTTCTCCTTTTTAGGTAAAATGTTTTTACAAAATCGTATTATATATTTTTACCTGTTTCTTAAACTTCAAATACATTGAAAATGAGTAATTTTTGACAGTTTACTATTCTTCTCGAGCTATAACGTAAATAAAATTCAAGCTATTGAACAGAAAAAAGAGTAGTCTGTTGCCATTGTGGCTGAATATTCCTGTAATTATACCTTGGCTACCGAGCTAGCAACAAATAATTATGGTATAATTTGGACGGCTATCACAAGTCTGACGGCCTAGGAAATGTCTGAAGGTGGTGTACAAGCTACAATAGCATTCAGGCAAAGTATCTCTACTAGAAAGTATGGAACTTGAATCCTGTCAACTGCCAGAGTCAGTTCTAGAACCAACGATGAGATAAGTGTTCGGATAAAACAGAGGTAATTTCTGAAAACCACAGCAGATGAAGTAAAGATTGCGGCAATATCACAGTTGACAAGAAATAATTATACAAACATCAGTAAGCAAAGAACTAACTAGGAGAGTAACTGCAGTCGAGAGCACGAAATAAGGCTGGTGAGAATTTTTGCGCTGTTGAAAGACATGGGACTGGCAAAGCGAGGAATGGTCGAAAATCGCTTGCTCTGCAGCAAGATTTGGCAACACTGAGTGGTCAGAGTTGCCAGATCGTGCTGCAGAGCAAGTGATTCTCGACTGTCCGGGCTTTGCCAGTCCCATGTCTGACAACAGCGCAAAAATTCTCACCCGCCTTATTTCATGTTCCTGACTGTAGTCATAATTTGGGATCCTACATTAAGTAATTCCTAAGGTAGCCTGTGAAAACAAGTTTAAACATTAAGCTAAAGTTTACTTTTGTATATTTAATCAGTTATGAGTTTTAATTGTTTGTCTAACAAGATTAAGCATTATTCGTAATTGTACTTAAATATAAAGTTATTTCATTTTACTTGTTTCCTGTTTTAAGTAGTGTTAAAAATTTTAAAAATTATGAGTTACATCAAGGCTAGCTGTTGGAAAACAATATTAACTAACCACTTTTTAAATATTTCTACCACCTGAAACACAACTTGTAATATACAAAAGTTTTGTTTTCCTTTGTAAGTGTTGAAAATATAACATAATTGTTGGATTTAGTTTGATGTAGCATTTTAATTTAAATACCCCTTTAGATACACTCATTAGAAAAGATCCATACAATACCTATTTTATTTAACAATTTGACTGATTTTTTTCTGTAATTTCGCAGCCCCTGATTCTAACAATGGTCCTTGTGAGTATTCGCCGTTTGGTTCTGAGCAGTGCTTTTTGTGCTTTGTGCAGAATGGGTTGATATGTGCACACTCCATGTTTGCATTGCTTAGTTTTGCTTTAGTTAGTTTTGTAAATTGTTTGTGATGTTTTTTGTTGGAATTTGTAATTAGTGATGATGCAAATGGGATTGGGTGGATTTTCATAGTCCAAACTTTCTATTCTTTTTTAAGTCCATTTTTAGTTATTTAAGATATTTCTATGCTCTTCTGTTGTTTTAATTTATTTTTTAGTTTAATACACATTTGGATCTTCACACGAAACTTGTGAATCTTCACTTACATCTTTATTATTTCCTGTATTTGATGTGATTTAGCTTTTTGGTGTATCAAAAGCAAAAGTTAATTTCTGAGTAAAGTCTATTTTAAACTTAAATCTGATACATCTAATTTATGATGTGTTAAAACATTAATTAATTACAATATACAATGTTTTCCCAATTGAATAGTTTTATGTTACCCTCACCACCCATTGTGTATGGAAGACATGTTCTGAACTATGAATAAAAAAAGAAATCTACTCATTTTTAATCTTAATTAAATATTAAAATAATAAATATTTTTAATCTTAAAGAGAAATATCGTCTTGTAGGGCCTACTTGTTGTGAAGCATACAATTTATTTCTTAATTGTACTATTCTTGATTTAGCCATAAATTTCTCAATACGTTCTTAAAATCTTGAGTTTTATTTTTAGTCTTTCTAAATATTGTAAAATGTTTCATTAGAATGAAAAGAAGATAATCAGAAGTTTTCCAACTCATCAAGGAATATCCCAATATCTTGTTGTAATCCTGGTCACTGAAGAGAAATAATTGAGTATACAGTAATCCCTCGCTATTCGCGGGGGATAGGTTCCGATAAATTGCAGCGAATAGCAAAACCGCGAATAGCGAGAACTAAATCTTTATAGAAGGGGGGGGGGGGGGTATGTTTTTGAGACATACATAAGATATAGGCAGTCGTTGTTATACGCTGTCTGGCTTTACGTGATTTCACTTTTACGCGGTAAAAAAAGTCCTTGAAAGGTGTAGACTACAGTTGATAATTTTATAAGTTATTGGAGCATTGTTTGTCATCTCACTCTCCCCTCAAGGTCAGTGCTCTCATAATGGTACCTTTACCCATCCCTACTTGCTCTTCATTGTCAGAGTTTGTCTATTTTTAGAACTTAGTCATGTCAATTTTTGTCAAGGCATCAAACTATCGTTCGCTGTCAGTAGCGAAAATATTGGTTACGACTGTTACGAGTGATAAAACTTAGTAAAAACTTAATTTCTTTCAAAATATTTTACTGTAATTTTAATTAATTCTTTAAAATTAATTTGACTTGCTGTGCACTAAATCGATGTCTCCAACTAAATCACAGTAAGCCTTTCATTATGCACAAGTCCACTTGTATTCACGCAGAGGTGTATTGTAGGGAAATCCCATCTTGTATGTTTTGTTGTATTTGCGAGTGTTTCGCCGACGTGGTATTTATAAAATGTTATTAAATTCGTACAATAATAATTACAGTGCTACACTATAATAATTTACGAATTTTGCATGTACTTTATTGCTATTTATACGGTATTTTTTTAGCGACCGCGAATAATCAAAAATCGCGAATACCAAGTCCTCGAATGTCGAGGGATTACTGTAGTAGGAATTGAGTTTGTTTTTATATAACCTGGGACTTTAAGTAAAATAAATTATATCAATCAATTGTTCCACTAAACAATAAGTATGATTATATTAAAATTAATGTGTTGTATATTATGTAATGTGAGGTTTATTAATCCATAATCAACTGTATCAACTGTCATATCTATGATATAAAATTTGTAATAACTTTTACAAACTTTGTAGTAAGAACAAATTGAAATAATGTTATTACTTCTCAAACACATTATATTTCTTTCTATGATTTAACAAGGTATTTGATATACCTAGCTTTCATCTCGAGATTCAAATTCTGGTTTGTTCTTATCAATAAAACTCTGTCACCCCCTTTTTCTGACATATTTTATTTAATAAATTCTCGATTCTTGCATGTTCCTAAATATTAATTTTCATCTTTTTCTCCATCTTGTTAATGTGTGCTAAACATTTCTCCGAACTCATTTCGAAGTCAGTCTGGTGAACTCCAATACTGCATTATTTATAATTTTGAAGGTAGAGGTGATCTCAGACATTAGTTTGGTGTTCAATATGCCATGGTTCAGGATGTTATGGCCTGAATGTGGCTATTTACATTTGGTTTGTTCGTGGATTATTTGTGTCTCCGACCTCCATCAGTGTAATGGATACGAAGTGAGGCCATTAAACAACCAAGAACATATTTAATAAATTGAAAAAAGACTTGTCATCTTTAATTTTGAAATCCAATGGTCTAATTTTAATTCCTCTTAAATTGCTTCAACATTTGAATATATCTATCTTCAAACCACAGCTTTCCATTTCGATACATTGATAATTGAGACGATTGTAGATGGAGCATAACTGTCAAAGTATGTCTCAAGCTTAAGAATTTTTGTACCAAATTCTAAACTAAACCACTTCTATTCCCTACGCACAAATTACAATTGAAACAAAAATTCTCTATTAAATCAAAATGTCTACTTTCTCCAGGCTCTAATATAAATTACACTACACGCTTTATGTTTCTTACAATTAATTTGAATTCCCAACTGTTATTATAAAACATTTTTATAAAATAAAGCAATGTTTATTTAATGATTGTTGATTTTGCATGTTTGTGAGCTGTATGTTTGTAAAACATTTTGTCTTGTTTTTTATATTTTTGAACTCTTTTAATTGCAATGTGGCATGATGTTTTTTGTTTGAATAAGTCTATTTAAATTCTTTGTCTTTTTATTAAATGTGAATTATACAACAGTTATTTACTTCTGAAAACAAACATGTTTTTTTTAGTAAGGCAGTGAAAATGAGATTGTTTTTATATAATTAATTTTGGGTCTATTTTTATCAAATAAAGATAATAAGTTATTTTGATATTTTTACAGTACACAAATTAAAATTGAAAATCATTTACAGAAAATATTTATTTATATTTTCTTTATATAATATTATGGTATTGTAAAAATTAATATTTCTTCTTTACAGAATTAATTCCTTCACAAACCCTCAAAAATGAAATATTAAATTTATTCGAAGAATCTAAACTATTTTTGTGTGTTGTATTTTCATAAAGGGCTTGTTTCATAATGTTTATTACTACATAATTAGTAAAGTTAATAAGTTCTGAATTTCAAACTTACACGTCCTATTAATATATGTTTCTTATAAAAAGTATTGAAAGAAATATTAGCTTATTTGTACTAATCAATATTATGATTTTCAAGTCAGTTTATTTGGCAAAACCTATTATAAAGTTTAACCTATGGCTTCATTTTTGGTCCTAGTGATGAAATATACTATTATTTATTTTTATTTGGACATTTTGGATCATCCTACATATGAAATGTTATTTTTAAGCTTCTGGCAGATCAATGGAAAGGCTTTGATAGTAATAGAGTACTAAGCATGATGTTTTTGTATATACTTAAGAAAAGCTTGTGAGCATGTGTAAAAAGTAAGGGAAAAGATGGATATTTAGTTCCTATCAACTGGAAAGTAGATTTATTTTGAGGTTTTCAAGTAAAATTTAAACCTTGATTAGGATTTAATTAAGCTTATGAGATCGTACTTTAAATTTTTTTTAAATAAAAGACTGCTTAAAGATATTTCAATAACACATTAAATAGATTTTTTAGCCTTCAGATAGTCAATCTATTGATCTGTTTGTTGTAAAATGTAGGGAAGGGTACTGCTAATGTTTCAAATGTAGAAGTTTTATTCCTTTAAATTGATTACGATCTTCTGTAATTCCTAGTGTTGTCTTTTCAATTATATTTGTTGATGTTTCTGTAACTACTATTTTGCCCCTGGAATATCTCTGAAATGTGTCTACAAATATCATTAATTCATAAGACAATGCTAAGATCTAGACAATGGGAAGGTTGTACTCATCCTAATTAGGTAGATCTTAGCGATCATAATTATTATACAAATTTTGATTTTCTTTTTAAAATCAAAGTCTTATTTTATTCCTCATGTAATAGTGAGTGAAATAATAAATGAAAAAAGCCCATTGCATTAATAAGGCTGCAAGTATGAAATCTAAAATATTGAATGATATAAATTTTTGTTTAGGTGGCTTGTAAAATAAAGTTTTAGTTGAAAAACAACATGATAAAACATCTAAAAGTTTTATTTAGAAGTACAAATTTTACTTTCTCACTATACTATAGTATAGAGAAAGTATAGTGATTGCAAAAAAATCGATGTTGATATTTTTGCGGATATATCCGTTTTGGGACCCCCTGAGTCTAAAAACGTGGTTTTTGCAAAATGTCTGTATGTCTGTATGTTTGTATGTATGTATACAAAGCTAGAGCGAAAACTATTCGATTGATTTCAAACAAATTTGCACCAGATATGTCAAGTAGGCCTGAATAGATGCACGAAAAAGGGTTTTGAACCATTTTGAAAAACAACCCCCTTTTTGGTCAAAAAACCTAAAAAAAATCAGTTATTATTTTTTTATAAAAAAACGGCTCTAACGATTTTGATCAAATTTGGCTTATTTGTAGCCTTTAATGTACCCTACCATATGCAAGAAATAGCATCTTTCTAAAAATTCTCGTTTAGCTAATAATAATAATAATAACTGATTTTGGGGGTTTTTTGGCCATAAAGTTGGTTGTTTTTCAAAAATTTTCAAAACCTTTTTACATGCATCTATAAAGACCTAATTTACGTGTTTGGTGCAAATTTATTCGAAATCGATCGAATAGTTTTCCCTCTAGATAATAATAATAATATTTATTAGTTAAAATCTCCGAATTTGTTCGAAATCGATCGAATAGTTTTCTCTCTAGATAATAATAATAATATTTATTAGTTAATCTCCAACTTTAATAAAAAAACTCTCCTACCCCACCCTACAAGTCACAGTGAATCTGTTTAGTAATTTAAATGTGTTTGTGAGAAAGTATGTGCCAGTTCCTGGTACCGTTTATTTAAATTATTGTTATTTATGAGTTAACACACACTTTAATTTGTTGTTAAATTAGCAAGTTGTTAATTTGTTGTCTATAAGATTTAATTACTAGAATTTGAATTAATTCCATAAAATATATTTCTGCCCCAAAATAAACATTTTTATAGACTTTCAGAATTTAACATGAGAACGATAAGCATCTTGAATTACTATTTTGTTTCAAGAGTGGGTGTTTTTGATTTACTTAAGGTGTATATCAACTTAAAAACTTTTAGAAGCAGTTTTGAAATAGTGATAAGAGAATTTTTACGATTACCCTATCAATTGGAGGGATTTACCTTCCACCCTTAAATACAATTTTTGATATAAAATCTAAAATAAAAGTTTACCAAAATTGTTCGTAAACAATCAGAACAAAATTTGTGCACAGAGATTTTAGCCGAAACTGTTTGATCTTAATAGATTCATTTGTTACTGGTAATGTAAATTACACATTGTACCCGAAGGCTTCTACAGATTTTTCAAAACAATTTTATTTAATACAAACCTATGTCTAGGTGTGCTACAAGTGGTGGATGAACTAGACTACGAAACAACTCAGCAGTACGCGCTGACACTACGGGCTACTGATAGCATTTCCGGAGTGTTTGCTGAAGTTTTAGTAAGCGTACTGGTCACAGATGTCAACGATTGTCCACCAGAGTTCCCGGTAGACTCGTACAACGTATCTGTGTCCGAAGCTGCTACGTTTGGTTCTCTCGTATTGAAAGTCACTGCTAGAGACAATGATACAGGTATGTTTTTATTATTATTTACTCTGTGTAGTTTGATTAAATTTTGGACTGTTTTATTAAAATTGATCTCTTTAGAGGTTTGCATAATGAGCTGGTAATTTGAAGATGGAAATTTTCTCACTCAGAAGTTCAACACACAATTCGATTTCAAATATATATATCAGAAACATTTTGCAGAGACATGGGTAATGTATCAGATAGAATTCGGAACATATTTTTTGTTTTATCTACGTATCTACGTTTATCTACGTTGGTAAAATTCCTTCACTGTTAATCAATATTGTAATAATAAGTAAATAAATGTAAATTAATAATGTAATATTTCAGGAACATTTCAATATTATCTTCTAATATACAGGATATGTTCCTGGGATCCGACAAACATATTTCACAATATAAACATGGGTCTACGGTGCTTATTTTTTCGTCTGTCTGTCTGTCTGTGTTTTTAACAAAATACTTAAAATTTTTGGAAGTAGAAAGGATATTGAGCTCAAACTTTGTATACCTCCTTGTTGCGTAACCTTTTATCACTGTACGAAAAATTAGAACATTATTTTAAATATTTAAAAAATGGCGGCTGTTTATAATTTTTATTATCAAATATCTCAAAAACGGCTAACTTTACAAAAAATTTACAAGAGAATGGCAAACACAATGTTTTTTTTTTATTATTTCTGTAGCTCAAAGGATAACAGAGATATTGACAAAAAAAAGGGAAAATGTATTTCTTGGTAGTTGTCAACAATACCCAGAATTACTCTAGAAACAAAATATTTTAAAGTTATAATGAGCTAAACTAATAAGTTAATTGCATAATGTTTCGAGCACTTTCTGAGCTGATTCCACTGGCAAAAAGTAATAAACATGTTCATATATTCATCGGTCTGGAAATGCTTCGTTAGAGAGAGCTGGCGAAAAATTTCACCCATGTTTCAGATTACTCATAGAAACGAATCAATATTGAAATATGTAGGGCGTTAATTAAGGTGTAAAATTTAATTTAATTTAAGTAAAATGAGCATATAAATTTAATAAAATGGGTCTCCGTTCTGTAACTGCAGTAATTGTTGCGATATTTGACCCAAAACGCAAAATTTGGTCTTAATAAACAGCTAATACTTTGTACTTAAAAGGTGGATATTTTATAATCCAGTAATTTAATTTTTAAATTTGAGATCTGTGAGTAATCTGAAACACGGGTGAAATCTTTCGCCGGCTCTCTATAACAAAGCATTTCCAGACCTATGAATATATGAACATTTTAATTATTTTTTTGCCAGTAGAATCAGCTCAGAAAGTGTTCGAAACATTATGCAAATAACTTATTAGTTTAGCTCATTATAACTTTAAAATATTTTGTTTCTAGAGTAATTCTGGGTATTGTTGACAACTACCAAAAAATACATTTTCCTTTTTTTTGTCAATATCTCTGTTATCCTTTGAGTGACAGACAAAATAAAAAAAACATTGTTTGCAATTAAAAAAGTAAACTTTTTGTCTTTTGTAAATTTTTTTTAAAGTTAGCGGTTTTTGAGATATTTGATATTAAAAATTATAAATGGCCGCAATTTTGAAAATATTTAAAATAATGTTCTAATTTTTCATCCAGTGATAAAAGATTACTCAATAAATAGGTATACAAAGTTTGAGCTCAATATCTTTTCTACTTCCAAAAATATTAAGTATTTTGTAAAAAACACATACAGACAGACAGACGAAAAAATAAGCACCGTAGACCCATGTTTATATTGTGAAATATGTTTGTCTGGATCCCAGAAACATTTCCACAAAAGGGATCCAGAGAGTTCGGGGACACCCTGTATATACTAAAAGATTTTACTTGTATGAAAGATTACATTATTGTTGTGTAACAAAAGCAAAACAAATAGATATCAGAAATACAACAGTTACCAGTATTTTGATGTGCATTATTAAAAAATCTAAACTACATTTAAAAAATCTGTAATCTTGCTGATGTGCTATTTCATACATTCAAAACAACTAAGGCGATGTTATAAATATTTTTTGAATATAGTTATAACAAAATACTTTGCAAATAAATTGCATTTAATTTTAGTTTTATTTTGCCTTTAACTAACTAAAATTCAGGAAAATTTAATTTTGACCTATATTTATATTTTGTATGATATATAGTGTCAATGTTAACAAATGAAAGTTAAGGTTAAATTTTTACTAATTTACAAGATACATTTTCTATAAATTTGTGGAAACATTTTGAGTTCCTCTAAATATAATGCAATAATCAAAGTAAGAAAATATGTTAACTGAATTTCCTGAAATCATTTCCTGTTAATTTCATTCAATTTGATAATAAATCGTACAGCTATCTTAGAAGCAACATGTGTAAATGTATACATTTTGTATTGACTAAACACAATAATGAAAAAAATAAATACAGTTGAACTTAATTTTAAAGGCCTCGGCTAATGCGCCAACTCAGACATAGCCTCATTTTTTTAGGTCTGGTCAAATTGTTATCTTTTACGTTATTATAAACCCCTGGTTTAGCGTCAATAAATTTTTAAACACTCAGTTGTAGCGTCATAAATCTACAAAATATCAATGTCAAACTTTGAATTCAGGTTTCTCAGAACTCGAAAAATGTTAGAATTCCCCCTTTCGTTTGATGTCCGGCTGCCTATTTTCTCCCTCCTCAGAATCAAACTGCGAAATAAACAAGCTATGTATTTTTTTTCACATGTAAAATACACTCTGGCGGGTCCAATCAAAGTCGCTAGATGGGGGGGTTCCACTACAAGCAACACTGCTAAATCTCCCACCCCTCCTAAGGAACAATCCATACACTATGCTGTGTCAGTTTCGTGACCCATGATCTTGAAAAACGTGGGATAAACCATTCAATCGAACAGCTTGGCGAGACATTTACGTAGTTGTGACCAGACAGTTGCCCCCACCCCACAGTTCCAATGTTGACACTTTAAAACTGTTGGATGTGTTTTAATATAATACATTAATGTTTTAATACGTACTGTAATTTTAGTGTTTTTTTTAAATTACAGTAATGCTACAGTTTGTTAATACTGTACACAGAACGCGTATTTAAATGTTTAACCTAATTTTTTACTCATTAAAACTTTATACGCTTAAAAATTTTACCTAATTTATAATTGTAGGTGACCAAAGCTCCAATTAGTTCGAATTACCAGGACCCTACTGTACGTTAAAGGAAAAGTATAGTTTTTCTTTTTAATAAACGTCATGAATAATGTTGTCAATAATAGTAATACTATTGTTTCTCCTTTTACTCAAGGTAACAAAAATACGATTTCCTGTTGGTACATCTTTATAATGTCACTCGGACAATTCAACATTTTTTTGGTCCCTTCGTTGACGCTATACCCAAGTTCAACTGTACATGGGAATCACAGTTTGAACAAAATACAAAGCTTTTTTATATAAACATTACTGTAAAATGCACAAGGAAAATTAAAAGCTGTAATATTATTATTTTTGTTTTATTGTGTTCTTGCTATGTTTTGTTTATGAGGATTCCTGAGTATCAATAATCGTTGTTCGTTCAAAAATAACTTTATTTCATTTTAGCAATAACTATGTTCATCTAATCATTGGATATAACACTACAACAAACAATAAACAACTTCGGTGCGATCCAATATATCAGAATTTAAAAAGAAAGTGTTATGTGTGTTAACATTTTTACTGCGGATTTTATAATTACAGTAGATCGTCGAAAATCCGAACTAATTGGGACCGAGGGGGGTTCGGATTATCAATTTGTTCGGATTTTTGAAAATAACAAAGAAAATGCCATTTAGGCTAAAATATAAGCCCTTTAATCGATTAAAGTGGTTAAACAGTACAAGCAGTAATGTAATTACAATACAGTATGTAATACTACTTACATATTATGATTTAGAAGAACCTGAACGTACACAGTAGGGCCAACATGATTACACTTGTAACTCTCAATGTACAGTACAGTACATAATTATAAGTTCACTTGTACATTATAATTAACACAAACGATAAATAAAAAAAATAGTGTATAGTACACTACTGTATGTACGACGCACTGTTATAATGATAACAAAAGAGAAATTAATGAACTTTCTGTATGTTTACGCTGTTTGTTTACTGCTAGCACTAAAGCAGCTTTTGAGCGTGACAGTGAAAATACTGACAGCCAGTCTGCTGTGAGGATGTGTGAAAGCACGTTTTAAGAAGTGTTTAAAAAGAGATAATAATGTCAAACTGCGATGAAGATTTTTGAAAAATTTTTAACGACGCAATAATTGGAATTTGTGAAAATGAAAAGAAATTTTTGCAGGGGCTGCCTTGGAACGCGTTCGGATTTTTGACATTTCGGATTATTGACGTTCGGATTATCGACGCTCTACTGTATTTATAAACTTTGTTATAGCAATACATACTCACTAGAGTTCACGGGGCATGTTATATAAACGCAGTGCCTTCCAAACTATAACCGCAGGTTTAATTTCCTTACAGACAAACTTTTTTCAAGACAGTGTCGACCATAAAGATTTTAACAAATACTTCAAAATGAATGTGATAATTTGGTTAAATAAATACATTTTTAAATTGATAAAAAACATAATTTGAGAGAAAAATCTACTATTTGATATATAGTAGGAAAATACAACTCTGAAAAAAACCTTTTTATATAAATTTTACTCAAATATCTTAAGTATTATTTTTCAATGTTTTGCAACATATTTTTACTAGGTATCACTGCGTCTTGTAGATATTTGTCATTCTACAACTTTGAAAAAATTCTACCAGCGAAATATAGTAGAAATATTGGCAATTATTGAACTATGATGAAATAGCGTAGGCCCCAGAATACAAAGACTGCTACTGCAAAAGGCTAAAACATGTATATTAAAATAGTTTTTGTACTTGGCATTTTTTTACAGAAGTATGTTATTTCATCAGAAGATGTGCTTGATACTCTAAGAACCTGATGTAGTGTAAGGAATTTATTTGAGCTCAGTTCTTTCTATTTAATCATTAGTTTTAAAGTAACTAATGTGGTTTTGTTTCCTAGGTGTAAACAGTGTAATTCGTTATGCGCTGGATCGTAACTTTGGCAACACATCAGAATACTTCCACGTCGACCCTGAAGATGGCTCTGTATATTTGAAACGCTCTCTGGACCATGAAGTTCAAGGTTCCCATCATCTTGTGATTGTTGCAAGAGATTCAGGGACACCTAACCTTTCTACTTCAGTTCATGTCTGGCTAACAGGTGAATTTATTATCAGTTAATTAGTAACAATTATGTTTATTATTCAAGCCATTCGATTTTATCTATATTTCAATCTTCTACCATTTTGTTGTGAACAAGTTTTAAATTGCCACTGGTTCATGGTGATGTAGTCATTGAAATTTTGTCTGGAGTTTTTATTATACAGTAGTAAATTTTTTAATTATAAATATGCTTTTTTCTTTATATGGGCTACTTTTAAATTTATTTGTAGCAAATGATAAGTATTTTCATTATTTTGGTCCTACCTATCCACTAATTACTTAGAATGCTAAAGTTTGTATTTCCAGAAACTGTACAAAATATAATTTTTATAAAATATTTGATTGATTTTCTTAAAGTTTCTTTTGATATATAAATTTGAAAAGTTAATTTTTTTCTGTAAATTCCAACAACAATGCTGCTAGTCAAACCCATTATGTTTCTTATAACTTTTACCAATTTTCTTGCAATTTCTTTAATTAACTTATTGTTCTTCTTTTTTATAGTTATCGATATGAATGACAATGCACCCAAATTCGAACAAACTTCGTACACGTGTTGGCTGTCAGAGGAAGCAGCTCGGGGACAGTTGGTAACATTGGTTTCAGCAAACGACCCTGATGTTGGTCATCTTCAGTATAGCATCGCTGCAGGCAACCAACATCACACATTCGCCATAGATCCTGAAACAGGTTAGCCAACTCCATCAATATAGGAATGTATTTTATGTTGATTGTAGGGTTTTTAAAATGCTATTTTGTACTTTCAAATTAAGACTTTAAAGCTCATTAAAACAGAGTAACTTTTTATAAGGAAGCATGTTTTGATCAGTCACATTTTTTAAACCAAACGTTAAAGCAGAGAATGGAAATAAAATATATGTGGGAAAGTGTCTTAAAACTTTTAAGTATTGCAAACACTTAAAAAATAAATTAATACATAGAAAACGCTTGTATTTTTGTATACCAAACATATGTACTCTTAAGATATTGCAATTAAATCAAATTAATAAATCAGGCCCGGATTACTCATAAGACCAACCATTCCTTGGCCTAGGGTACAGGCTTGTGGGGGGTGCATATCGCGAGGGAAAACCGTGATTAGTGAATGTCCGGGTTGCACTGGTCTTGAAAATAGAGGGGTGGGGGTGTTAAGGAGAGTCTAGCAGGGCCTGGTCCAAAGCCAGAAAGAAGAAATTTTAAAACTATGTACATATTTTAAAATACCTAGACAGTGTTGTTTATTTAGTAGTGTGTTTTATTTTTCAACATGCTTTCTTTTTATTCAATGTGTGCTTACTACAAATTACAAGTATTTTCACTTTAATCGCTGTTATTGCGTGATTGATATACATTTTTTCTTGGAAAATAATTCAAAATACATTTAAAGTGGCTAAAAATAAAACTGTTAATAGCTCAAATAGCCCCCAAAGAATTTCTGAAACATGAGTTTTACAGTTAAATATGCAAACAAAATCCATGCCCCCAGTCCTCCGGAAGGGGGCGCAATTTATAACTTTGGCCTAGGGCGTAAATAGCTGCTAATCCGGGCCTGCAATAAATAATATAATAACGCTGTTTTTCTCTAATAAAAATTTAGATTCTTCAAGTGTACCTTGTGCCTTCTTAGCTTAAAATATTATTATTGGTGTGATATTAATTTGTAGATATTATTTGTGGAAAACTACACCATATGTCTGTTTAATTACATACGAGGAAATAAAGAGTTTGTGTCAGAAATATGGACAAAATTTTTCATTTTTGTTGTTCTAATTTGAAAGTTTTTAGTTTAAAAACTTGACTTTAAATAATCTATCGCTTCTGTTTCTAGGAATAATTACAGTTGTAAACCTCCACAAATTGACAGAACTACAAGCGCACACACTGAACATCTCTGTTAGCGATGGTGTTTATACGAGTTTCTGCCGAGTCCGTGTTGAAATGATCTCCGCCAATCAGCACAGTCCAACGTTGGAGAAATACCAATACGATGTGAAAGTACTTGAGAACATGCCGGCAGGAACGTTTGTCACCAAAGTCGTTGCAACTGACACTGATATCGGTATTTATGGACAAGTTACGTACTCGATCCCTTCTCAAGTACTGTTGGAGTCTTTCACAATCAACAATATCACTGGTAAGCAGATAATCGAATGTTTATTTACTTTTAGTATTTATAAAATGAAGATGAACAAAATGTGTTAAATTTGCGCAGCACTTCTAGAAACACACTATTGTGATGAATTAGGTAAGATTACTGTTTCCGATTCTTGGTTGCTTAGAGTTGTGTATCGCAAGAACACATTTTCATACATACGGATAACCTGTCAACACTGCTAGCCCTGAACTTCAAGACCTATAATTGTATGTTAGTGTGGGAGGGCCGTTTTAATAAAAGCATTCATTAAATAACAAGTTAATGCTGGAATGATTATCCTGGTATCAGGGCATGTTTAGTAATGAAGTAGAAGACATCCTGGGAAAGAAATAACCCAATACTCCTTTGTGTGGAACAGAGCCGTATGTATGATCAGATCTACAGTTTTTAACCTTTTGCACTCGGAAGGATATTTTAAGTACGGTTTCTCTCAGAACAGACAGCCAAAATTGCTGGTAAAACCCGTAGCCAAGTCAGATCGAAAGTTTTACTTAACATAATATCCTCTAAGGTCGGATTGCTAGCATTGCTGGCTATGATTGTCGCTCCGTTAACTCGACCGCCATGTTCTTCACTGCCCCAGGTCGGAACCTGTTTTTTGCACCTATTGAAAGTGTGATCAGATCTGGGTTTTAACAAATTAAAAGCTCAAAACAGACTTAAATTTTAATTATTATAGTTTTTTATAACTTTGAAAAAAATGAAGGATTCACTGTGTAATTTTACTTACTGAACTATATAACATATGTCACATAACACAAATAACAACTAATAAAAAACAAGAAAAATGTTGATTTACTGACAGTATTTTTTTTACTAAAAATTTGTCACTAAAACTGATTTTTGAATTTCTCAGTGTGATATTTTTTTAACCCTTTCCACTCGAATTTCTGTGGACCTAGTGTTGCTATCAGGTCAGATTAATTTTGAGCGAATATTGCTCTGTAACATGTTTACTAAAAAAAAAAGTATTTTCTAAAAGGCTGATTTTTTTTTTAGTTTTTTCTATGACTAAAGTATAGATTGGTATGAAATAAAACATATATTTGTGTTTTCAAGTATATGTTTTTAATTTTTATTTATTGAAAAAAATATCAATTTGTAACAAAAAACCGGAATAAACAAGAATTTTGGAAAAATTGTCAATGGGAAGACCTATATTCGTTGCTTGATTTTTGTTGTCTATATCATTATAAACAAAATTAAGTGGTTTACACATGTTTTAGATGCAATAATAAATTATAAAAAAATTATAGCCTAATTGAAAAACAAGTTTTTTGTAAAAAATGAGTTTTTATGAAAACAATTAGTTTTGACACCAACATGTACAAAATTGCCTCAACTATTTATTATATTGCTTAACAACATTATTATGTAGATCAAAACTAGTAAGAAAAGCTTTTTTCAAAACTGATTGGTAATATTTTAATCACTCAGGTTCGAAAAACAAGTTCCATCGCCACTAAGGTCATTTTGTAACAAACTGCCGTCGTCTTCGTTCATTTTATTTCACAACAATCATTATTATTAAAAAAAGAACAATATTCAAAAATAAACTGTGAAATTACACATGATAACCCTAGTACATCAAAACTAAACAACGTGTAAGCTCACTAAAACGCTGCGTAGTAAGTAGGAACCAAACAAGGGCGAGAGCAGATGGCTGTTTACAGAGCAGACAAAGACTGCAAACATTACATTTTCTAAGATTTATTTACCACAGAAACTGAACTCAAATGGTCCTAAAAAAATTCCTCAGATAGCAGCACATCTCAAACTTCAACAATAGCAGTCATCAAAGTAACTACGTCTGTTCAAATGCAATCAACGAACGTTATCATAGCGAGTTCGGGGCTCGCCCGACATAGGAGTTCATGCGGATTAGTAGGGTACGGGGCTGCCCTGACACTCGAGTGGAAACGGTTAAAACAGTTCAACATTTAACAAGAAAACTGAGAATGAATCACCCATATTCAAAATATATAACTGCACATAAAGTACGCATCAGCAAACAAGTCCAGAATAGCACGTAGAATAAAGTCAAATCGGATATCTCAAAGTATTGTCAACCTACAAAACTTAAAGTTCAATTAGCTTAACATTTCTTTACAATGTTTCACCACTAAGGAGAGAGAATACAAAATTA
This sequence comes from Philaenus spumarius, assembly GCA_018207615.1. Classification (NCBI taxonomy): domain Eukaryota; kingdom Metazoa; phylum Arthropoda; class Insecta; order Hemiptera; family Aphrophoridae; genus Philaenus; species Philaenus spumarius. The sequence continues at coordinate 99,386 of JAGFPH010003164.1, read as the reverse complement.
TTTATGAAAAATCTAAATAAAGTGCGTGGAATGGCCAGCACAGCCTGAGAGGACATTCTAATTTAAAACAACTCCGAGTTGGTATAGAAATGACAGTGACACAAAGGGTTAAGATCTGCCAGTAGTTAAACCTTAGTCCAGCCGCCCTGCTTGACTGGAACAAACTTAGTATCACTTGACATAGTCTCTTCAGGAAAAATTTTCAGAAAACTAGGCTTTTCACCAAAGATTCCAAATGTTAGTTATACAGTGAGTCAGAACCGATTGCAGACCACATTCCGTTGGAGTGTTAGGCTTTAGGAGGTTGGTGAAGTGAGTCTTTGTGGATGGCCTGCGATTTCATGGAAAATGTATTCCAGCACAGTATGAAAGATTTTACTTAGAGAGAAGAAAAAATCTAAGTCTAAATTTATCAGCATGATATCGTGAATAGAGGGTACAATAAGTCTTAATTGACAACAGATTAGTTTCTGGGCTCATTCCAAAACCAAAATAAAGTAGCATTTCTAAAGCATCTTTAAATTTAAAAATGTAAACGCATAAATTTCAAACATTTTAATTTCATGTGAATAATTATTTGTAAAATTAAACTTTAGTTTTAAAAGTACAAAACAATGCACACACTACTAAATTATTCTTACATTTGCCCAAACTATAAAAACAATTCTTGATAAAGAGAATGTATACTTTTGTTCTTGGTAAAAGGTCTTGCAAGTCAGTTTTTGTCTATAAATTTACAAATTTTTAAGATATCGAAACAAATGATTTATCATTGAATAGAGGAATGTTCAAATAGCGGTATTAGAAACGGACTATTCCGTCTCAAAAACAAGAGGGTAAAGTTTACCATTTTTCCAAGAAAACAGTTTTAATGGTACTTAAAAGTAAAAAAAAGGTTTATTATAATATTATGTATGTAGTTTAAAAGGTCAAATACAACTATATATATATAATATTTCTATTGGTTAATTTCATCAAAAGTTCCATTCCAAACCCCATGAAAGTTATACTGCAAAAGAAAGAGTACTGGGCATTGGCAGCTGCGGTTTACCACGGACACCGAGTCGTCGGCATTACCTGAAGCCGGAAGCTTGAAAGAAGAAGTATTTCATCAAAAGTTATTAAGCAATCATTCAGTTACGTTGTAATAGTTGACTTGTATTTAATTAGTTACGGTGAAGTCTTCACCATAACTAATTGTGCAGCAATGAATTAAAACATATTATTTGTCATGTAGGTGAAGTTTGGACTAAAAGGCCTTTAGACAGAGAGAAGAGATCTTTATACGAACTACCCGTACTAGCTACAGATGGTGGTGGCAGATCAGGACTTACAACTATTCGTCTCTCTGTCGGTGATGTTAACGATAACCAACCGCAGTTTCAACTTTCCGAATACAAAGCTTGTATTCATGCCAACCTAACTGTGAACTCTGCTTTTCTTAAGGTAGGAATATTAATTACTTTTACTAAAAAGGCATAATAATAATTTTATAGGTCTTCGCATAAAATCTGATTTATAAGTTTAGTTAGATATTCAAGAACTATACCTAAATAGCTCATATTTAGAAATAAAAAGTAAAAGATAGTAAATTTTTTATTTGAAAACTATAATTTGTGACTATCTTTCCATCCAGTCTCCGTTAAAGTTTATGCAAGCATCATAACAATTTTTGTAAATCATTTGTACTTGGTTGTCGTAAAACTCTCCTTCCGATGTCAGCCACTCATTGACATCTTTCTGCTGAATCTCTTCTGCTTAAGATTTCATCCACTCTTTGATACACCGCTACTGAAACTCTGCTACCTAGGATGTCAGCCATTCATTGACATCTTTCTGCTGAATCTCTTCTGCTTAAGATTTCATCCAGTCTTTGATACACAGCTACTGAAACTCTGCTACCTAGGATTTCAGCTACACTTTGACACCTTTATAATTTCAGATGCTCCAGACTGCTTTAAAATTCATTTCTGTATATTAACCCTACAACTGTCAGAAGTTTTAACTTGAGACATCTCAGCGTCAGACTGCTCAAATTGTGTAGTCTGTGACAACTCAACTTGTATTGAATATTTCGCCCACTAAAAATCATCTAACCACAATAAAACAAAAACTATTGGAAAGAAAATGATTTAAACTTTAATTTTTTTGTTTACAAATTTATTCTGAAACGTATATTTACATATTATGTAATCATCGTTTTAAAATAGTAGTTTTCTAAATCAATTGATGAAATGCGAGAAAGGATATGGAAATGACACAAACACGTCACTTCTCTAAGGCTTAATATCTTTCGACAGAATTGTTTTGAAATTAATAAACAGATACCTTTGAATTCGGCATTTTAACTTTTTAAAATTGCCTTCTTATCAGTCGTCACTTTTATAGTTCTGAAAATATAAATTTTTCCGTAAACCCTTGCAATTGGACAGTTTTCAACTGATGAGGAAGCACATTTTGCAAATCGATATATCTATTACAATTCGATATATTTGTACAGATATGTTTATACCGATTTGTAGAAAATACTTCAACCTTTCATTTCCTGTAAAGTAAACCATATATTTACAATTACCATTTATTTCGTAAAGTCCTGGGAAATACATACATTTGTTGAACTTAATACTTGCAGTTTCCACGCTTGGGCTAGCATTGTTCTCATGGTCTAGACACACAGGATATGGTATAGGCTTGATCTGCGAGAACTTTTGACCATTTATTCTAATTTTGTGGAAAAAGTAAAACAATGTGAAATAAGTTTATAAAATAATAATTTTCAAGTATACAGTTCAATTCTATAATTTATTCTCTACACTTTTGTTATAAAGCAAAGCATATTTGTTAAAAAATAATATTTCACTTTTGGGCAAAGCATATATTCCTAAATTACTATTCAAACTAGGCATAGTTTTGTTAGCAGTCTTGTTTTATAAACATAAAAACTGGTGTTTAAAAAAAAGGAATTTGAAATTGATATATATTTTTATACCCTTCTGTTTAGAACTAAATTAAAAAACTTTTGTACTTTTTATATAGACCTAAAGTTGAACTTTTTCCTTTCGTTACTGAATATTTTTTGTTTCTTGAGCTAATAACTTTGTGAATTTTTCATCAATCAATTTTTTACTTGCATATATGAATTCTTTGAACCTTTCTCTACAAAAAAGTTATGGAAAACTTTTGGATTGGAGTATAACTACTATATTTGAAAAATTTTTGACAAAATGCTTGCAACACGCACCAAAATGAAATTTACATACAACAGTTCTAGGGTTAAAACACAAAACAATGTTCAAAACTCCCTTTTCTTGTTAAGTATTTTATTCTGTCCCGTCGTTTAACCTTCAACCTCCATCATTCTTAGAGTTCGAGTTACGCCTAACTTTGTGGTAATAAATGTGACTTGAACGAAATTGGAGTCATTTGTTTTAGTAGGCCAATCTTAATGCCATCCTGATATTTTATTCAGATTGTTTTGTAGTTTTTGCATGTTTGGTTGGTCATCCATGGCCATGTCAGCTGTATCATTGGCGATTGTTCCTGTTATCACTCTATCCATTATTGACAGGTCATTAGTGTAACGAAGGTATGATGGTAACACTTCTTCCTGCTTTAAACTTAATTAAGAGACTGTGTTTTGCTGGCATTAACACGTTCACTGCTAGGAACGCACATGTTGACACTGAACACCATGAGAAGCGGCTGACGCACAGTTGATTGCGTGCTTTGCACGCCAACCCCTGTATTATGAGTATTTTCAATA